>BMAO01002809.1:0-252059 GCA_019973975.1 Trichonephila clavata | reverse complement strand
GGGTGTTTTACATATGCAAAAGAAACACATCTGTTTAAATTCGATTCCTTATTAGTGTTGAATATTCAATGCAAATCCAAAATGATTGTCTAATATTTGTAAAATGAAGCATCACTCATATCTGTTAAAGAATAAAAAAAGAAAGCAGCTTGTGATTTCCCCCCTAAAAGCTTGGGCACCGACGGTGTGAGGAAAAAAAAACTTATGAATATAAATCAAAATTCTGCTTAGCCAACGTTTTGTTAGGCATTAGAATTTAATTTTTGTATTTAAATATGTTTTATATAAATATTCTTAAAAATGCATGACATATGTACTGTTTAATTTTTTAATTTGTATTGAAGAATAGTTGTATTTTACGTTATATATATATATATAACATATTTTAATAAATTATCTTAAAAAATACATATTCATGCGTACAGTTTTAATTTTTAATTTATGTTGAAGAAATAGTTAAATTTCCTGTTTATTTATATGCCTATAAATATCTTTTAATGATGCCTAATTAATGTATAATAAAACTCTAAACCTATATTTTTAACCTCTATTCCGTAACTCTTCATGTATTGCAGCGGGAATCGAATTGTTTCAAATATTTTTGATTGCTTGGCACGCTGATTCCCAATGGTAGAATGGTTTGGCTCACCACAGCTAGAAGGTAGCCGACCTCTGGTTGAAGGGGAACAATGTTTTTTTTTTATATTTTATTCATCTATTCATTCATGTTGCTTTTTCTAGGAAATAAACCGAAGTATAAGTTGCATGTACTATCATTACTCTCCCACTGAATACTCGAATAAAAACACAAGTAGTTTTTTTTAAAAAAAAATTTAGAGTCAATTCTTACTGAAGTAAACAAAGATAAATTTTGTTTTAGTTACTTTTTATTAAATAATTACAATTAATATAAATATGTATATACATATGACAGAATCACAATATTAAGTGTCAAAATGAAGCGATTTTCCCTTCTGTATATAGTGTTGGACTAATAAGTTTGTTTGTTACTATTTATTAATTAATTAAATTTAATTACTGCAATTAAATAGTAAAAAGAAATCAAATTCTCAGAAATCAGGCCATCCCTGGTGGGATTCGAACTCACGACCTTTGGATTAGAAACCCAACGCGTTATCTATTGCGTTACGGGGTCTTCTTTTTTATACATGGTGTTGGACAGTTATTTTTGTTGTTTTTTCATTAATTAGAAAAACAATGAGTAAATATTTGAAAAAAACTGTATTAACATCAAGCGTCATCCACTAAAATGTATTTGAACTCGAGTGGATGAATAAAAAGTATTTTGTTAACGATTGAACATTTGAACAAGATATGTATGAATAAAAATAAATGTATATAGGGAGGAGAGTGTGAACTAATAGTAGGAATTGATAAAACAGTTTTACCAAACTCTTTTGAATGTTTTCATCATTTTAACCCTCTCATTGCGTAAAGGTTTTTTATTACATATTTCAAATCTACATATTAAATCTACCTTTTAGAGTTAAAATATGCAAAAAGTTTTTGTAAAATAATTTTAGTTTTAAAATATCGAATTAGATCATACAAACATGAACATAAAAGCATAAATGAAAACGTAAACAGGAACAGTACGAGATGCACAGTAAATAATCGGAAAAAATGGATAACCGTGGAAATCGTGGGATGCGCAACGAGAAGGTTAATCCATAAAAATCAATTGACTTTTATTTGACAATGGCCACGACCTTAGCGTTTTGAAATATATTACTTTGTTAATTTTCTGCTGTTTAGTCATGTTGTTGTTGTTGTCATGTCCTTCCCGCAGGGAAGGAATGAAATTTGCCATTGCCTGTGAGACAGGTTGGACTTCTTAACGATAGATGGCGACACCACCTATCTCTACCTCCACAATTTTGGCATGGAACTGAAGGGGATGGAAATACTCTCCAGCCCCCTTCACTCGTGGTTTCTGCTGCGACCGCCCACAAGACTTTCGGACCCACTGATTTAACGAGCTCCTACTCCGTCTATACTCGGTGGTATTTAGTGGCATCGTGCATCGAACCCAGGCCCTCAGGTCTGGAGTCCGATGCTCTAACCACTAGGCTACCCACCGCCCCTGTTTAGTCTTGTACTTTCAGTAAGTTCGCATAAATTTATCCATCCCTGTGTTTGGACAAATAAGCTTCTGTGAAGAATGCCATCAAAATTAAAAGCGACAAATATTTAAAAAAAATGGAAAGTTTAACCTTTAGTCTGATGTTTTATCAAAATACTGTTTTATAGATTATTAAAGTAGGTTATGTTAATGAAAAAAATATAACAATATAATTTAACGTTACCTCCCCTCCTCCCCAAGTGTGATTTTTAAACAAATATTCTCTTATTAATTTCATTAATACAATTTTTGATTACTGAAGTAGGTATAATTTAAATTTTTTAAATTGTAAGAGAAAAAATGTCGTGCAAAATCAAAACCAAAAAAAAATTCCCTGGGATTGTTATTTATATCACAAAGAAGGAAATTTATTAACAATGAAATAAAAAATAATGGCAACAGCTGACGTTCAAATAATTAGGTATATAAACATTTAGAAAGAACGCTGTTAGATATTTGACATAAATCTCCTTTAAAATGTTCCAGTGTATACAAACCAAAGGTCCAAAACGTTTTTTTAGCAATATTATATTTTCG
The DNA here is from genome assembly GCA_019973975.1 of Trichonephila clavata. NCBI lineage: Eukaryota > Metazoa > Arthropoda > Arachnida > Araneae > Nephilidae > Trichonephila > Trichonephila clavata. The sequence goes on along the minus strand of BMAO01002809.1, from coordinate 249,379 downwards.
TGTATCACAAATTTTTTTGCTAATAATATTATTAAGAAACTTTTAAAATTAGTTATTACCTATACGCGGATAATATGATCGGGAATAAAGTTTTTCTACGATGCAGTCGCTAGAATACACGTATGTCGAATTGTATCCTTAAATCACATGTTGTAAGTCTTCCAAAGGCAATCGAAATTTGACAAATATTCGTTTGGCAGCTCCCGTCGATAAATATTGTAGTGTGTCCAGAAGTGAAGAAGGATATTGTTGTTAAAAAGATGCAATAAAATTTAAGCCATGGTGTAAAAAAATATTTTAGAATATTTTTGTATTGTAAACGTAAATTTTACAGAAGAACCAGTTTAACTTTTAAGTCCTACACCTTACACAGTTTAAAAACGGTAGTTGAGTGTACCACTGGAATCGGCTAGTTGGGCCTTCGAAAAACCATTATTCTGACGATCTGTGGGTCGTAAGTGGCAGGAAGACCCATGGCAGATATTCCACACACATAATGATCCTACGACAGGGACACTAGTCATTCGATCTACACCTCTGTGTAGGTTTCCAGGCAAGGTTGGCTCTTCTGACAGTGGAACAAACTTGGCCTTCAGGTCCAGAACCTCGCACATCTTCCAGACCACGAGAGAGTGAACGATGGGCATGCTCTTATCCACACTAGTCATAGGAAAGTTGGAGAATATAGGATCATGTAGGGCTCCATTAAAGAATAGAATACTGGAGCTATGTTTGAACACCAGATCAAAATCAATATCTGCAGAAAGGAGGGAAAGATCTTTTCTCAAAATCAATGTCAAAGCGCATTGAAGGATTTATAGAAATACCTTTAACATAACAGAGAAGATCGTTCAAAAATTAGCTAATTATGTATTTCTAATTCCTCAGAAGAAAATAGCAAGCAAAGCACTTATAGTAAAACATCAAATATAATGTTTGAAATAATAATTGATTTAAGGTAGGGGCTTCAACCCTTGGCCTGCGGGTCACAAATGGCCCGCTGAAGGCATTTTAGTGACCCCTCATTTGAATTTGAGGCAAATTAAAAAAAAAGAAGTCATGTTTACTTTGTGTCATAAAAAACGCCAGGGAAGTATTAAAATATTTCTCTGATGTGTTTGTTATCCATTTAGATAAAATTTTCTGAAAATGTCGATTTTTTACAAAATTTAACTGTATTTGGAATAATTTTAAATAAAAACAAATCTGACTAAGCGTACAATCTTCGAAATTTCCCGAAAAGAGAAGGACTCTTATCTTTAACAGATTTGCAAAGTATTTTAATTCGACTTCCATATTTACCTTTTTTGAAACATATGTATAAATCTATAAACACCACCTGTTCCCTTAGAATCAAAGGCAGTCTTGTAAAACAAATCTCTTTTTTACATAAACTTCCTGACTACGAAATTTTTTGACAGATGTGTAACCCACGGATCACATTGAATTTATTGATGTGACCCGCAGTTTATTGTAAATTTATTAATTCGGCCCTAGTGTGAAAGGTTGAAGACCCCTAACTTAAAGGTAAAGTTACAATAATACTTTATTTTCTCTGAAATGCGAATAACCATAAGGTTTTTAGACATTATGTTGTGTTCCAAATTCTTGGTAATTTTTTTTATTTTTAATGGGCTGCGGGGGTATTGGTGTTTTACCATTGCTGACCTAATACATTCCCCAGAAGCTGGTATCTCTTTTTAATGTGGTAAGCTATAGGCAGATACCAATCGTCGAATGTAATTTTGACACCCAGTTTCCTTCCCAGAGGGAGGCCGCTGAGCTCTGGCGATGCGAAATCGTACGTAAGATTTTAATTTTGCCGAGAACATCCAAGTCAAATAGGCTGTCAAGGGTCTTTTACATGCCGAATAATGATGCGACATGGTCTCTGTCGGTTTTCTGCATCATGAATATCCATCGACTTGAGTCGGGGTCGAACCCGTAACCTTAGACGTACAAAGCCAGCGGCAAACCAACAACGCCACCCTGCCGGCACTTCTCGGTAAACAAAGTAAAAAGCTCAACAAACAATTTTCTCTTAAAAACAACAAAGGAAAGACTTTTGTCAGTGTTGATTGTAAATGATATTGCTATAACAGTGAGTATTTTGAATTTTTTGTGTGACAAATCCGAATTCTTAGACAGCATTTACAGTAAAAGAATTATTTGATCTGAGTTTCTTATTAAAATTATACATTGGACGCTGTTTAAAATGTTATATTTTTAAATGTATAATATCCTTGTAAATGCTGCGTTTGTTTATGTGTATATATATGTATCAGAAGTTTTAAAAATTAATTCAATTTCACAGATAAAATTATTTTTAAGTTCCGATTTTAATTTCGATGTACAAACATGGGAAATCTCAATATTTGAACTAAAAATATATACTCTTGAGTTAAATAATCAAAATACAGCAATAAATATTTTTCATATATGCATGTTAGGTAAATAGAGAAATTGAGACACCGAGGAATTGTCTTAGATCCTCAAGAACTTTAAGTTCGAGTCTCATTTTTATAGAACATCGCTCTAAATAATGATGGTTTCAATGTTTTAATTTGGTTCTGTATGTAATTTCGAAGATGTGGTTAAGTTTTGAAGATGCCATTGCTGAAATGGAAAATATTTCAGGAAAATGTTTTGCGCAGAAATTTGTCATGAATCTCTTTCAAAATTCCATAGGCTCCAAATAATTCCCCCCCCCCTTCTTTTTGACAGTATTATATTGAACAATATAATTTTTTTCTTACTTATATTATTACTATCTGTTATCCATTCACATTGCTGGGTATTTCATGATATCATATGACTATAAATAAATTTCTAAGGCACAAATATCTTTATCTTTTACGCCTCCGTAACACATTCCTTGGGAATTATATTTCTCAAAATCCATTCTTAGCTGATCTCTGTTCAACGACAACATGCCTGTGAAATTTAGTCTGTAGATCTTATTGTTCAAAATGAGAATTTTTGCTGTAACACCACCACAAGACAATTTGAAGTCAATTTTGCAAAAACAGTAATTTTCATATTAAATCCCAAAATCTGTGGAAGATCAAGGGGTACTTACGTATTATCGCAACCGTATTGGCGACATAATATGAAACGAAGCACATGGTTGCCAATTTAGCATGTATGGCACATGCGAAATCAGGGTTGAATGTTGGAATTGTTGCGATAGTACGTTAGTACCCTTCAAAGTCTTCAAGCGTTGGTGTGATTTGTAAGGCCTTAGTGTTTTCCTTTTCTCTCGATCTAGGTGCAAATCATAAAAGACCTCGCCAAACAGTGACGTTTATTCGCAATCAATGGGTTTTTCATGACCACATTAGTTTGTTGAACGTCCTACTGTAGCTTCATTCAATTTCGAATCTTGTGTATTATTATCGCCACTTCCTTATTCTGGTCAGTCGTAGATTTTACTTCAAAATATTGAGTGTACAAAAACGTATTGTATACTTCGAAATATCAAGAGTTTTTATAGAGGCTGAGCATATATTTAGAATTTGAAAGTGGTTCGCACTATCGAAGATTTGAATTATCGAGAGTCGACTGCATATATATATATATATTATATATATGGAAGAAATTTATATAAAATATAGAACATAACAGGAAATACTTAATAAAAAAATGAAGATCAAATCTAATGAAATACAAATAAGAATATATATATATATATATTGTCAAAGTAAATTGCAGCATGCAATTCTTTTGTAAGTTTTCGCCATGTTATTCTAAAAAGAAAATGCAACTCTAAAGTGTTTAAAACTGATATTCTTATTAGAAAATATTTTTAAAAAATGGGTTTGCTATTAGAGAATTAATTTTTACTTCCAAGTGTAGCTTTTAGAGATAACTCCCGGCAGGCCATTTATTGAAAGCCTGCCGGGGAGTTTTTCGATGCATTCAAATTAATATCGCGTAACAAAAGAGCGCTTTCAAAGATAAAAAATCGCCACTCTGTTATCTTTATTTTTTGAAAATCTTTGTTCGACGCCGTTTCAGCAAAAAACCTTCACAAAATTCCGATAATTAAAAGTGTATCAGTCGTCTAAGAAAAAAAAAAATCTTTTCTTCAAGAATTTTTTCAGCGTTTCTGCAGGGTTGGTGCAGCTGTTTCCGTTTATTTTTGGTGGCACCCGCATGCTGTCTTTCTGAGATCCGAGACAAGATGTGAAGTATCAACTTGTGTTAACAGTCTTTTCTCAATGCACCATTTAACGAGGCAATTAGAAGCGGGTTTTATGCCGATGGCTCAGCTGGTTCTATACAGTGCGGCTTTCCATCCTTGTATACATACTTTCAAAGCTTTTAATTGAAATAATGCAAAATTTAGAGAGTAAGAATATTTTGAAGTACAACAGGACTTCCTTAAAGTGAAATTTGTAGTTTTAATAAGGAAAATTGTCAAACTCCAAAACATTAGATACGTAAAAGGTGGAAAAATCATTCTGTACATAAGAAAAAAAGTTGCGTATATATAGCCCGAAAATGTCCTTATTAATCGATATAATTTTAATAAATAAATAACGTTTAATAAAAATTTCCTTATAACAATTATCAGTACCTTTACAGCACAACGTAGATCTTTATCAAGAGATTTCTGAGTTCCTCTCTTTTTGTTCGGTTATAAAATTTATATATAATGCAATCAGAAACTGGTAAGAAAAGTATAACAAACTCGCCTTAAAGAGGATTATTGTGTTGGGATTATTTATATAAAATTGAATTCCTTTTCTGTTCTCAAAAGTTTCATTTTTACGATTTATTTTCAATACATACTCCATTGTTTATCCACGTTGTTCTTCAAAGTAGCGAGGGAGCTAAAATGAAGGACCCCCGGCAGAGTGATGAGGCTGAATGAGTTTCAACAGATTTAACGTGCATCAACCCCCAGACACGAAGAGTCGTTAGAAGCACCTAGGCTCGAACTTCCGACTTGACAAGAGCAAAGCAATACTGGCCATGACTACTCGGCTACCACTGTAACTCAATAAACAGAAATATGTTTCGTACGTAATAAGTATAATTACTCAAAAACTGATTGATAAATTAAGATGCATATTTTGGGTACATTTTTTAGAAATCATTATAAAGGCCTTATCACTTGAAAATGTATTTGGAATAATTTTTCTTTAAAGCCACCCTTTTGAGCAATTTCTACTCAGTTGCCGTTGCAACGGCTTCGAACAACTTTTTCCTAGTGAGCTGAAAAAATTGTACGAAATTAAAATTGCTCGAAATTCCAGCCAATGGGGTTCTTTGTCTCCCTACGTCATAAACAAGATGGCAGCTTTGACTTCTTCAAACGCATTAGAAATAGCGTATAATATTTAAACAGAATGGGGTTCCCATTTCTGTTTATCACCGTTAACAAAAGCACGAGCGGAATGAAAGAAATAATATTGGAGGCTCGTTTTCCGAAGCAAAAAAATCGGCGTGTGATTTTTCAACAATTCAAGAACATCAAGAAATTTATTTTTTTGAAAACGGTGGAAGGGGAATGATTGATTTAATTAGAATAACCAAAAATAAAGTTAAAAGCTTGCAGGCTTTATTGTTAATGTTTTTTTTTAAATTTAAAGACTAATTAATGTCACAAAAATAAATATGGAATAAATATAATATGAAATGATTTAAAATTGTAGATTTAACTATAAATAATTTCATTTGGTGAAAAAAATTTTAATCCCGTTACATTATTGGTACATTATTTTTCAAACTTGTTTAGTATTTAAACTAAATATCTTTCAGGTCTTAGCCATGGAAAAATAAATGGTACTACTCCATTAAGTTCAACTCACTGTTTAGATGAAAGTTTTAAGATCTTATACTTTCATCAATATTCTGTCCAGTATTTTACGTATAATCATCGTTATTCAGTTAGTCTTCTAAAAATTGGTCCTTTAATAGCTAAAATTAAATAAATTGCTATAAAGCATAATGATTTTTCAATAAAACTTTATGGAAAACAATTTTTGTCAACTAATTTCATTCAGTTTTAATTTATTTTTTAGGATTTTAATCAAAATGCTTTAATTGGAAAATAAAATATATCTTTCTTTCATGTATTGACGCTTTCTTTCACGTATTTAATTAAATGAAGAAATTCTGTAGATAAAATAAACTGTGATCAAAATGACTAAGACATCGAACAATTTACAAAAATGGAAAGTAAAAATAGTTAAAATTTTTCACTTAACAGTTATTTTGGAACAAACTGCAACAGGCAATTATAATGAAAGCTAACTTTTCAGAAAAAAGGGATTAATAGGTATTTTTATATTATTTACTGAAATCAACCATGACTTTGATTGTGTACATTTTAACTCGACACACACACACACACACACACACACACACACACACACACACACACACACACACACACACACACACACACACACACACACACACACACACACACACACGCACACACACACGCACACACACACGCACACACACACACACACACACACACACACACTTCTTGCTCAGGGTATGTCATGGCCACCGTATAACTTTTTCAACGCTCCGTCTAAACCTTTTCTGGAAAATGAATAATTTCTTGTGTAGCTGACACTTTAAAGTCATATCTTTTGTGAGGCCTTAGCTTTTAAGCGAATTCTAAATATATATTTTTAGATACCGCCTCTTCGGGTATGTCATACCCTGTGCGTGAATTGCCGTTAGAGTTCTGAATGCATGAGCACGCTTTAAATCTTTATTATACTATGGCGTATTATTGTACTTATGATGAAAAAATATGGTGTTTAAATAATTTAATAGATACAGTAGTTAATAAATGTAGTAAGCAGTATTTTGGGATGAAAACAGTCTATTTACGGTGATAATGAGGAAGAATCAAATGATGTAGAGTATTGTACCAGGTATGATTCCTCCACTGAAATCGATCTAGATTTAGATGAGGGAGATACTGTTGAAAATAAATGCTTTTTATGTAGAGACACAAAAACATTTGGGAAGAACGTAATTTTAAGGAGATAACTCGTACACATCTTATCCACTTTCAGATGAATTTTTGAAAAAGAAAATAAGTATTGTGCTGGCATAGTAAGATAACATAAAAAAAGAAATTCCAAAATTTTTGAATTTAAAGAATATAGAAGTTTACTCCTATATATTTAGTTTTAAAAAGTTACAACAATTGCTTCATATACACCCAAGAAAAATTGGAATTGTGTCTTCTACTTTCAACAATACATAATGGTGATACAATGGATTCACCTGCGATACCATCCACATCGGGTTTGTTTGAAATCTGAAATAATATATCTTCCTTAATTTTACTAAGGGAGCAATTATCTTAAATGACCTGATCATATTCAAAGGCTAGAAAATGTAATCGCTAGTCGATGACAATCTTTTTGTGTTGTTGAACGTTGCGATGATAAATGCGTAAATTATTTTGTTAAGTACTCAGAAACCACCTACTAAACCTCGAACCCGACGCTAATTTCTGAAGAGTTTGGAATTTCAATATACAGAAGAATGTAAAGATTGTAGAAACCACACAGCAAGCAATTCTTCTACGAAGTTTAAAAAAATTAACATCCAGTGAAAACATCGCACTCATTTGCAACGAAGACTAAAGGAGTATATAAACAATGTACTGAATGTCCTAATAATGATAATAATAATAATAATAAAACCCAGAAAAACTAAATTCACGTGTGAAAAGTGTAATAAACTCATTGTATTTCCTACTTTTCTTCCTTTTCCCCCTTTGTATACAAATATTACGTAAAAACAGAATGTAAACACCCTTGGGCATGAGATAACCTGCGCGTGAAATTCCGTTCGTTTTTTTCGCACTAGGAATGTCTGGTTAAAAAGTACGCATATATTTTTCTATTAATTATATAGTGCTATAATAAGATGATATTAATTTAATAAAATGATATTCATATAAGATGATATTATATTCAATAGTAAATACAATGCCGATAAATTGATACTGCGGATATGTCTGCACTTGAATAGTGAATTGTGATGCACTGACTTTGTGCATTGCAATTTGCTGTGTTGGGAAAATACACACATTAGCTACCAACACATTAAATCAAACATGCTAATGGAGTCGGTTTTTAGTATGTAGTATTATATGCAGTAATAAATTATTTCAAATACATTGAATGCGTATAACTAATGCATGGAATACATTCATATGCATAAATTAACGAAACAGATCCTTTGCTAGTAAATATTATAATCTGTTATATTAAACATATGGTTTACTTATGGATAATTGTATTGATTGGAGTACCTAACTACAGCAATGTTTTGTTATGAAGTGAACAATATACCCTCTTTCATAATAGAGTATTACACTTTGACGCCGTTAACACTGGATTCGTGTTACTTAATCGCGTATTACTGTATTAATACAGATGGATCAATTACATAAATTCCAGCCCTGATATAATTATTTTCTGTGCGTGGTTTAGGAAAAGATTAGCACCTTTATATTAACGTTTAAAATATTTAAAGAAAAAAGAAACCACTGTTTTTTAAACTTATCTTCAACTAGTGATTGTTTTTTTATTGACATTTTGATTCTTTCTCATCTTATGCATGGCCTCCATTAGCTGCGCCTTAGTCCTAAATTTCTGCTGCTCTTCCAAATAACTTATTGTGCGCTATTTTCATTTTCCTGCTTCTGAGTAGCATGGGCAAATTTAGGGGAAGGTTGACTGAACTTATAACTATGGTTAATATTACAATCTTTGTTCCTAAGTCAAAGAGTTTGCTATTATATTTTTGAGAATGTCTAATTTTTTACCTATACTGTCCTGCTATATTTCTATTTACTGTTTTGCTTCATTAGATTTAACAAAAGGATCGCAAAACATTCGAAATTTATATAGGCATGTTTCCTTCCTCATTTTAAACACATGACATTCTAAACATAAAGTTCAATGGAGATCGAGCCCATTAGGCTGTGCTTTTTCTCCGTTTGAGTGAACGGACTTGAGGCAGGGAGCTTACGCTTCGTCAGTCAAATACAGGCAGGAGAAGTGACTAGGGTAGGACGTCAATGGCAGAGCTGGAAGACCTGAAAAGAGAATAACAAATGAAGGGTAGAAAGTAAGACGCCTAGTTGGAGTGATATGAAGAGCAGTTGGTGCTGTTTCCAAAACAGCAAGAAAATGTTTTTGATGATTTGCTGATGCATCTGCATGTCTGTGCAGGCTAGGAGTGAGGTTTGTAACTTGAGATATTATGTTGTTGCTGTGACTAGGGATATTATGGAAGGAGGACGAGGCTAGCTCCCGGATTCATACGTGGACAGGACTGACTCAGCATTAAGATATCTCCTGGGGATATAACGTGGGACATTCAAGATTAGTCTTAAGGCTATGTTTTGGATGATTTGGAGATCATTTAAGGGCCTGTTGGTCGCAGCATTCCAAATGAGGCAGCCATAGGTAATCAGTGGTTGTAGGTACAGGAGAAAAATTCTTCTCTTATTCTGAAGAGAGAGCTTGGATTTTCTATTGTGAGAGATGGCAGTCTTTGCTTGAATTTACTTTTAATTTTGTTTAAGTGGTTCTTAATAAGTCAATTTTCTTTCGGGTTAATCCGACGTAGACCAAGGGATAAAACTACTAGCAGATGCCGTAAAAGGACAAAAATAAATCGATGTACGTATTTTATCAATGCAGAGGATCGTGATCAAGATGTGTTTATAAGCTGAATGCAATATTCAATGTTGAGAAAGGGAGTTGAATGTTTTTTTTAAAGTAATCTTTTATTCTTGCCATTGCAGTTTAAATTTCAGGAGTTGCAGTTTTTATAAAATATGCATCCATTCCTTTTTAATATGAATGAATCAACACAGGGCTTCAATGTGTTAAAAAGACAAAAATACTCGTACTATATTTATCATATATTATTCATCATGCGGATTATTCATCATAAATATTCACCTTAAAAAATTTATATCACGAACTGTTTTTTTTTGTGTGTGTGTGAAATGAAAAGAATAATTGTGAAGGAATGTTAAGAAATTGCAAGTTACAATATATTAAGACCTTTTGATCCCGATACATGCCAAAAAGAAGTAACGTGAAGAAAAAGAAAAATGTTTATAAAAATCGAGACAAAGACTTCAGCTTCATTATGTTCTCTAAATTTGGTTCCTCCTTCCATTTTTAGTGATTTCTTGAAACAGAAAATTATAATTCCTCATCATACATATAAGAAATGGTCGATACGAAAGAAAAAACTTAAGAACGTCAAAAAATGATTCCGGGTTATTGCTGATGAAAACAGATGTAAAAGGTGACACAAAAAAAAAACAACACAAATCTTCTTTATGAGTTGCAAAAATATTTATTACAGTTCATTCAACAGATAAATGCACAAATAATAAAAAGAAAAATTATGAAGAAATCCGAAAGTTGGTTTCTGAAATTAAATATAACAATTTACGTATAAGGCATCAGAACAAAACAAAAAATAGGGTTCTTTTAAATTTTAATTTACTGAGTAATCGAATATTATAAAGTAAAATATGTCTGTGTTACGAACGCTAAAGAATTAAAAAAAAAAAAAAAAAAAGAAAATGTGTTGTGGCATCTCAGTTGATCTCACGAAGCATTGTTCGTTTGATGTCGTCCCATTTCCGGGTAATTTCATTGCTCTCTTATCTCCTTCTTGTAATTCATAGTGCCGAGAGTGTTGTTTACAATTCTCAGCGTATCTTCAAGTGCAACAGAATAAGTGAGAGCAATAAATCAAGGAGAAAACATGAGTATGCAGATGTCAAGAGGATATAGACGTGGCTTGTTTCGAAATAATATTTGATTTTATTTACTTAAAAATGATTTGTAGAACCTTTAAAAATTTGAGCAGGCGCACTATAAATTAATTTTAATAAAATGCATTACTAATTGAAAAATCTAGTGACGTGTTCACGATACACAGCTGAAAAATCGTTTTTTTTGTATGGATAGCATAACACCTTTCCTATACATATGTGGACCACCCTGAATATTGTGGGGTCATTTCATCTGACACCATGCTGAAACCGATAATCATGAGAAATCTAACTGCTGGACACACGTGCAAGTTGGAACCCCTAGTGTCATTCGAGGAGTTGGAAAGGAATCGCCCCACCTCTACAGTGGAAAAGACAGTCCGTTGAAAACGCCGAAGAGAACGGTTGTGTTGCCTCCTTTCTCACAAATAATATATTCTGAACATATGAAATAATCAAAGTATGAATAACTGCTATTTAAAATGTAAATATATTGTAATTAATAACTGTGAGGTAAATAAATCAATCATTCAATTTCTTCACCCTCACGCCACCATTAATTTCCCCGAATGTCACAATCCCCATCGATGTTGTTGCGAATGATAGAGAATAGTTTCATAATTAACTTATTTTCCATCATCACTGATTCTTATTCTAATCTCCCTGAGAGTTTATATAAATAAAGGGAAGGGGGTAGCAATAATATTGAGAAGAAAGCATTGCATCCGATTCATATAGGCCGGTTACTTACGACACACATCATCATTTCGATGAACGATCCTGCCATGAGGAAGACACATAGAGTGGAAATATTCTGAAATATAATTAAATAGGGGTGGGAGATTAAATATATAATAAAAAAAAAGAGGATAACGTATAATAATTCATATATTATTTGTTTGGAAGATAATTATTATGAATAATGCAATGAGTCAAGATCGACTTTTTTTTATAGATATGCAAGTTGTTAACCACCCGTTTCTCTGGGCATTTTCCTTGTTTTAAACTTTCTATTGCACTGAAAACACTATTTTATAGCAATCGCCTCTTCTAAAACGGATATATATTTAACTTTTACACCCTCGTTCTCTTCTCCCTTGAGAGTCAATTTTCGCAATACCCGTTCTTAGCGGATCTCAATTCGACACGAGAAACACGCATGCAAAACTTAAAGTCTGTAGGCACTGTAAGCCCTCGAATCAAGTGATACTGAACTTGTGACCCTGCGCCCTTTTCTGAGTCATGGCCCATTGCACTGAAAAATTTAAGTATTTTAGGACAATGTACAAAAAATTTAGCGGGATATTCTATCAATGAATCAATCAAATGAATCAAATTTGTTTCTTTTTTAATTACAGAATGTAAAACGAGACATGCCATGGATGAAACGAAATCAAATCTACCCAATAACTCAGTTAAGGATGCATAAAAGTAAATATTCTTCTATCTGTATTTGAGAGAAAGGTTTCTTTAAGATTAAAGACCCCCCCCCCAAAGAGTTTTAATATTTTGATTAATTTTGCTTTATCCAATCTTGCTTTGGTTTTATACTATCCCCCCCCCCCAATCATCCTCATGTTGCGGTCGCGTGAAATGCCAGTCATATGTATGCGGCCCGGCGGGAAAAAGGTTGAGTACCTCTGCTCTAATCCTTGGGACTCCATTGTTGCAAAACCCGTTCTTAAATTTATATGTATAGCTTATTAGCCGCTGGTATGCAGTTTTAATCTTGAAAATGTTCCAATTGTTTTCCCAGTGATGTTTATTCCAATATTTATTATCTAATTTGACGAATACTATCATTAATTTTGTTAATTGTTTCAATTTTTCGCTATTCTATGGGTGGCCGCGGTAGCCTAGAGATCAAGGTAACGGACTTGTGCTTGGCGTGTCATGAGTTCGAGCCTTGTACCGATGAAGACCTGCCGTGTAGAGGAAGCATACCCGTTAAATTTGTCGAGGCTTAAATGTCCACATGTTGATGCGGTGTGGAAGTTAGAAGAGAGATGTATTAGCTCAGGTGCCGTCGTCGACTGAGGTTCAAAATGACGAGGTCTCTCACCCATGGCCCTCGTGTTGCTTTACAGAGGGACGCTAATATAAATTTCACTCGCCATTTTATAAATGTAGCATTATTTTCATTGGCGTTTAGCAGTATTAAATAAAATGAAAATAAAAAAAAACACAGAGGGGTTGGTGTTTACTTCCTTTCATGAAACTAATTAATTGTATGGCTATTGCACCTGTTCTAATATTTATTTGACTCGAAAATACAGTTTTCCACAAAATTCCTGAAATTCGTTCATACCTTTCATTATATTGTTACTTACTATTAATTTTTAAATACTTCTCTGAATGTTTTTATTTCTATTACATTTTGCTATATTTAAAATGTATTCGCACTATAACATCTTAACAATTTATAACAAGTAATTAAATTTGATGGGCAAAAATGTATTTATCCTTGTATTTCGGTAATCGAATCTGTTCTAAGATGGGGGGGGGGATGTGTCCGCTCAAACCACGATGAGCTTCAAAGTGTGCGCTCAGCCCACGAAATGTTATGTGTCCACTCCTGCTACACCCCCGTTAAATATGCCGTTGTCTAAAAAGAGGAATGTCCAAATATTGGTAATAAATGCATGTTAATAGGACAAATTTTGTTATAAATACAATACTACTTCACTGTTTACTAATGGAGGGAACTTTAGAAAATAACGGATGGACAGATGTCAACTGACAGCTTTATGAAATGACAAAAGATATTATTGATTGAGTCGAACCACAACCGGAAATGATCCCAAGTAAATAAACAAACTCCAACCTTGGAACTCTTAAGGAGAGAGATAGAACTCTAGACACATATCCTTTCACGAAGTAACCTTCCAAATCCTTTCTTGTTTAAGCTTCCTGATTTGAAATGTCAAAACATTGCTTCGTACGTTGCATTTTTTTCATTTTAAAATTGAAAAAAGGGAGACTTTTTTTTAACAGGAAAAACGCAGTTTAAACAGTATAATAATAATAATAGAATCACTTTAATTCTTCTATGATTAATATCAAATACACAAATGCATCATTCCGATTCCATAATTTTTTACCCAACTAGCTGTATAGATTCTATATAGTTCGGCGGGGTATTCCAGTTACCTTTGTGCACACTGTGTTGAATACTTTTGATGAATCGAGCCATAAATCTCCTTAAAAAAGCACAAACATCATCTCCTTTCATGCGTATATAGATTGTATATAATACCGGGAGAAAAATAAATAAACCAGTCTTTTCGTATTAACACAAGTGTTATTTCATAATTTATTTGAATTGTTTCTCGAATTCTATATTTTCAATAGAAACAGGGAGGCCATTCAAACAAATTATGAAATAATAATTTTGAATGCGATGAGACTGATTTTTCTCTCTCTGTATATATGTATATCGTTTAGATAAAGTAGACGTAATATTTGAAAATACATTATAAAACTGTTTTAGTTAATTGTTATTAATTATTAAAATGTTGAGTATAGTTTTAGTTAATATTAATTTATTGTTACTTTTAATATATTTTTAGTATAAACAAAAATTTGCTTTAATGAGATCTTTCTGCTTACCATTTTTGAATACATTTTATATATATATATATATATGTAGCAGTAAATAATTCAAAAGAAGACTAATAAATCCCAAGAATCCTAAGATCAGACCGGAAGAACCAAGAACATGGAACCATGACAAACCAAAAAAGAGAAATGAAGCTAGAGGGGAAAACTATTAGGATTTCTCGAGCTGTCACTGGTTTAGGACAGTGAAACAGGATTAAACAATGTTGTGAGATCTCAACCTTCTCCTGCAGCAGAAATTTTTTCTACATAATAGCTCCCAGTATAAACTAAGGCAAAAGCCTAAAACCCACGTGGGTGAATAAAACAGCAATAGAATAGAAATTGCAATATTAAAGTACCATAGGAATCCGGATGAAATAGGCAAATATAAATATGTATAAACAAAAATATTTGCAAGAGAGGTTAATAATGAATATAACCATAATTAACAATAATGTAAATGAGCAAAGAAACTCTAATCTTACCCGATGTATGCAGATTCCACAAATGTACTGACTCAATGCATTAAAAACTCAGCAATACTAAGAATAAAGGCGCCATCTATATATATTTTTAGTAACTAAACTTAATATAAGCATATATTAAGAATATTATATACTAAATATATTAAGAAATATAACAAGAAAATTATATACTATAAAATAAATAGAAATGAATAATTAAAATAAAAATAATTAAATAGCTATAACTTTGATGACATATATTTATAAATAAAATTAGCTGGATAGTTATAGTCTAGGTAACTTTGAAAGAATTTTTTATAATTATTAATTCTCAATACTATATATATATGTTTGTGTGTGAATGAAAGAGATGAGTACGCGTAACGAGTTATTCGAAACTAAAATATATAAAAACATTACGATTAATAATAATGTGAGCCATAATGCTTCTTTTAATGTATTTTTTAAATACAAATCAATCTTTAAAGATATTTGTGAGATTAGTTGTAAATGTGTTTTTGTTTAATATTTACGGGCTTTAGTAATTCTTTTTTTCATCCTAACTGAATGCAATATCAGAATTTAAGCCTACTGGTTTTTCCTGTGCTATATTTAATAAATAAAAACCGCGATTTCTTACTTCTATAAACTAGTAGATAAAATTGGATTGCTTTAGTCAGGCAAGTTGCGAATCTCCGATTAACGAATAACGGAGATTTCTGTGGGGGTAGGGTTTAGTAAATTATATTTTAAAATTTCAGCTTATTCTTAAGAATTTACATCTCAGATTAGTAAAAAAAAAATCGAAGTACGAGGGATGTTCAGGGAAAAAAGGTTACAAGCTGCAGTATTTGAAAACTGTATATTGTTTCCCCAGAGTGGAGACAAAATGTGCTACTTGTCATACAGCTGGTTTGTGAGTAGGTAATGAAAGTTCCCAGATGGGTTCAGGACGATGAACATGGCAAAACTCTTAGAAGATTGGTCTCGTTTGGAAGTGCTAACCGTGATTCGATTTTTATGGGCAAAGAATGCGTCCCCATTTGCGATGAGCAGATAACATGTAGCAAAATAATGTCACTCTTTTCAATCAGGCAGACAGGAGGTCGAAAACCGCAATATGACAGGGATCTGCCGGCCAAGTTCTTCAACGACAGAAATCAACATGGCACGAATTGAAGAAATGATTCAAAATGATCGACGGGTAACTCAGCCTGAAACTTTGTCAGAGCTGGGAATGAGCTATGGTAGCGTGCAGTATATAGTTTCTGATGTGCTGCGATATTCCAAGACAGTTCTGTGAAATCATTCGTAGAGACCTGGCTCAATGGACTGTACCTGATTTCTCCGAAGAAGGGTTAAACAAGTGGGTCCTGTATTCTCTCTGATAAATGCCTAAATAGACTTGGTGATTATGTCAAAATGTGATAGGCGCGTACACCTCTAAATACCATTTTGTATTTTCTGTCTATTAATAATAAATATTTCTTTATTCGACTTGTAACCTTCTTTTTATCAACCCTCTTAAGTCTGTTTGTCTTTTTTTTATCCTAACTCTTAATCACTGTTCTCATCTTAACTAATGGAACAATTTTTAAGAATTATTTTAATTATAAAACTCTCTTATAGGAAAAGTTACAATAAGGAACTAATATGAATAATAAACAAAATGTGAAATGAATTACTTGCAGTACATGACGATAAAATTTGTTAAAACGATCCACAATGTTGCTATGTAAACTCATCTTAATTATCAGCCAATTAAAATTCATGATTCATTTAATAAAAAATCCTATTTTAGTACATGCCGTATATTTTTATAAAGATATATATATAAACGCTGCCCTAACTGCAATTGAAAAATCTAGATATCTGTAGTAAGCGATTATTTACCCCATATTTAACCCCTTGCCTGTGTCATTCGTTCATTCTATGCAAGCACGTCCATTTAATTCAATGTTAGTTCAGGCATTCCAAAACTGATGCAATATAAATCTGTGATCGTTATTTTGGAGAAAAATCAGCATTTATATCCCGTGAAGCTCGAATGGAGTTCGTTTTCTGCTTTTGAAATAAGGTTAGAAATTCAATTCACTATTTTTACAAAGGTACTGCATTAGACAAGTTTATCGTGCAGAATGCGAAAGGAATAGGCTGGTGAGCTTGCTTTCGTGTATATCATGCTGTGACATATTTCTACAATTTCCGCATTCAAAATCCCCAAATGTTGTACTTTTTTATTAATTTGATACATTTAACTTCTAAATAACTAGGCTATTTAATTCATTTTGCTATAATTAAACAATTTGGAGCATAAAATGACTAGAATCCATGAAATTTTCACGTGCACATGTCGAAATAATACTTTTAGTACTTGAAAAATTATTATTTAAGAAACAGCCTTATTCAAGCCTTTATAATGTTAAAATGAACAAATTTGAGCGAAAAAATTCAGATATATTGAATAATTAAAAGGGTTCACGGCCAGTACATTTCAAGCAGGCAAATCAACTTCTGCTAAATTACCTGGCAATTATTTTCTGTGCTGTACTTAAAGATACTGGTAGTGTTAGAATGGCCAGAAATAGTATTTTACTTACTAATATACCATATCTCATATAGGGAAAAATGGATGAAGGACAAAAAAAAGTGTCTTGGCTTCTGAGGTCGAGGCCAAAGCCGCGGTGCGGATGTCTTATCGGTGCCGGAAGCTTATCCGGTCGAAGGCATTCCTCTTCGCTGTCACTTGAAGCGAGGATTCCTTCTAGTTGCAAGCAAGCTCCTTTCTGCAACGAATTTTTGTTCTTTTCTTTTCTCAGAAGTCTAAGTCATTCTCTCAGAGAGAAAAAGGCCTTCATTTGCATAAATTGGAGGCTTTTATGCAGTAAATAATATAATGTTTGTTTTAAGTCGAATGACTATTAGTTGAATTCAAAAATCCTTCAGTGTCACTCTATAGCTATATATATAAGCAATTAAATGATTTATTTTGATTAATTGAAGGATTTTTACAAACATTTCCCTCCAAAGCAATACGAGGGCTTTTGGTGACAGACCTCAGAATCTTGAATCGTGAACAAGTGACAAGGAAAACATCAAATTCGGAATCCTTTTCTTTAAACTTCCACACCTTGCCTATGTCAGGATTTTTAACCTCGACAAATTTATGTAATGACTGCTCTGTCATCTCTGGAATGATGCAGTGTTCATGAAAGGCGTTGCTTCTGGTTTTGAATCCTGGTAACACACAAAATTCGCCATTGAGAGAAGCTGATATATATTAAATCTGTCAAGGCTCAGCGTCGTCACTTCAACAGGGGCTAGAAGTTTGGAGAAAGGGGTACAAGTTATTGTCGCTTGACAATAGTTTAGAATTACGAGGTACTAAGCTAATAAATAGTCTTAGATTGGGACGATAGTAGAAATGGAATCCTTTAGCCCACACGGAGTTGAAATTCCTACTCATCACGAGCGTTTGAGAAGCCCGTGAATTTGGTAACACTGAACATAGAAACTCATCCCCCTCACTACGATAAAAACTTGATCTATTTTGGACCTAGATGAAGATTTAAAAATAAAACTTGTTGACCTTAGTATCCTCCATACACCTAAAATAATGTAATCAACCAATATATCTATCTGTTATAAATTTTGTTGTATTAAACCAACTGTCATACTTCAACCTAAAGCTTCATAAACTGCTAAAGTATAATTTCATCGTGAAACAAACGAATTAGTATAAAAACCCTCAAAGAAATGGAACTTAGAGAAAGGAACCCGAGTTCATGCTAGTGTTTGGGGACAAAAAATTCACAGACACTGTAAAATTCAACAGGTTTTATTTAATCTAATCATAATAGTTCAGTGATAATTATGCACTAAAAACCAAATAGGTTATCTAACCTATTTAAAAGAATAATAAACATTCACTTTTTAGTAGTAGGCTTCGAGACACAGCCACGTAGTTTCATTTAGTATATGACTATTAAGAAATTCGCAGATTCTCTGATCAAAATGACTTATATATACTCCACTGTTCACTATTACACCTTGCATTCGCACAATCTAATCTTCCCCCTTTCCAAACCCTTTAACTGTAAAGTTATTTTGATAATTAAAGTACATTAATTGTCACACACAATTTTTTTTTGTGGCAAAATAAAATGTTAAGTACAAAATAAAGTACATTTAGTAGTTAAAAAAAGATTGATATTTTGAACTACATGCACACAAATTTTTAAGGTTTTGTAGCAACTGCATATTCGTTTGAGGTGGTCGACAGACAGCGCGATAGAGGTAAAGTTCGTTTCTAGTGCAGCCTTATTTTCTAAAAAAAAAGATAAAATAAAAATGAATAAATATTAATAACATAATAATTCAGTTTTGTGTGATTTTGTGGGCCCAACTTAACTTTTCCTGACGTAGATTCAGGTTTGACAAAGAGACGAAGCCCAAATAAACTTCTCCCGATGTGTATTCGGGTCTAACACTAAAATGCACTCAAAGTAAGAGTTGCCCTGCGTAATAATTGCGTGTCACATTTTGGAGCCGGAGATCATCTCGGGCATGACAGGTAAAAGGTTTATCCTAATGTGTATATAACGGTTCCTTTATAAGGCGAGGCTCACTAATCAAGTAGAATTTCTTGAGATTATTTGAAAATGTAATAGAATTTCTTCTACAGAATAGTAATAGAATTTTCAAATTTCTCAACAACTTACACACAAAGGAAGTGCATACAGTTCCCCATAAAGTGCATGCTTCTTCTTAAGTAAAATTTTATTAATATAATTGACAAATTACACATTAGTATTTTCTTGCATGGAATATGTACGATATTTTTAAATAGCTATATTAACTAGAATACATATAAAATATGTAAATTAATTTCAAAATATTCTTTTTTGTCTGTTTTATCAGAGTCGGGGATGGTTCACATGAATATTTTATAGATTCTTAATAAATCCAGCTTGTAAAGATTTGAAACAAGAAATATTCAAATAAGACTAATTTCATTTATTTATCCTCTTCTTCGTTGTCTTGAAGCTAAGAAAATTGCTCAGTCCTCTAAATTTTTGAGATGATTGTAACATTATTAAATGTATTTTATGGATGACATTAAAAGGAAGGAAATAGAATATCAACCCTTTACATTGATTAAATTAAGGATAATATTTTTAAGAAATGTGACTAAAAGGAGATATTGATCAAACTATGATTCCAATCTTAAAGAGCGATGAAAAGTTCCGAAATATCTGATGAAATAAAAAGAGAGGATAACATGTTGGATAGAAATCATAAACGAAAATCTCTTGAATCCGTAAGTCACGTAAAAGAGCCTTCTTGTGTGTGTGTGTGTGTGTGTGAAGCAGTTGGCATGCCAAACGACATAATGATTGATTTCTTTACACACAAAACTACTCTTTCTAACAGTCAGTATTGGCAGTAATTTTCTTCTCATGCTTTGACGGTTTATCACAAAGATACTAGATCTCGATATAAATGTCTAGTTGCATTTTTTTTTTAATAAAAAGAAGGTGAATGAGTTTTGTTCTCTTATGATCATTGTAATGAATGTACAATTTTTTCTCTCGCTTCATGAACTATTTACATAAGTGTGTATTATATTAAACTGCACCCTTTAGCTTTACCCTAATGCTGTAGTGTTAGTATACTACTTAATATTTAGCTTTAAGTTAGATTTATGGAGATTTATATGATTATATACGTATGAGTAGTTAAAATAAGAAACTTATGACAGAATCTGTGTGTATTTCATATCAGTTAAAATATTGTTTATCTGAATTTTAAATGCCCATATTGTTTTCAAAAAGTGCATGCGATTTTATAAAAAACGGAAACCCAAATACTTTTCCCCTCTTTTGTATTTGTTAAAACAGATTTAAACGTTGCTCTTTTAAAGAGTTTTAAATTTCGAATGTTTGCTTAATTTCTTAAATATATATAACTTTAATTTTATGACGAGTAAAATAAATGGAAGAGCATTAAAACATATTTATTTTAAAATTTTATTGTTAGAATTACTTTTAGAGATTTGATTATTATTGAATTAAATTGAAATTTAAATTCAATTATGACAATCTACTAAAAGGCTGTCTCATTAAAATTCTTTTGTGAAATGGCAAATCCTATTTGGAAAGTTATAAAGGGAGGAACTACCAAAAAACAGTTCATTAGAGTTAGAAGAAGACGGCAATTTCCTAGCATAGAAAATCGAACAAAATTTGGCAATGGTGGAATAATATGAATAGAAAACAGGGTTTTGTGACATTTCCTGTTTGCTAAAATTTTAAATAATTTTCATTTCTTTCGAAAGTGAGCTTTGGCAATAAACTGCTTCAAATCATTACATAATATCGTTTCAGAAAATGGAAGGGTTTGTTATTTTCACAATTATAATTCTTTTTAAAATTTTGATTCGCAATTTATATAAAGGAAGTGAAGCAAGCAAGTCTATTTATTCCCTTCTCAATTTCCTCAAACTGATGCATAATTTCTTTTACAAAATTGGCATTAATGGTTTTGGTTATTTACTATTAAAATCTGCATTCTCTGTGGGTGAATATTAAACATCAGTAGTGTTTAATTATAGTTATAGAATTAAAATTGTGGTTATATCATATGTTATAGAATTAAAATTGGCTAGTTTGTACTTTTATTTTAACTAGATTATTTGTAACTGCTCAACTGCTTTTGTAAAAAAAAAAAGGGGAAAAAAAGCTTAATTTTTTCGCGATTAAATTTAAGATGCCTGAAAAATAATGTAAAACGTTCATAAATGTGGAAACGGTGCTTACACAAACAAAAATATAATAAAAATAGTAAAATTAATATTACATAACTTTAAAAAGCTTTAAATTTTCCGTTAAAGCCTTGTAAAAAATGATACCATCCAAAAACTGGTTAGAGATGCATGTTTATCAATTCCTCCTATCAATCAAGTAAAATGTTTAAAGATGTTATTAAGGTAAATTCAAAAAATTCCAATTACGGATTTGCAGATAACTTTATCTCTATATATACAGTCGGACCGCCATTTAACAAAGTCACTAGATCCCGAAAAAAATTTCGATGTATGGAAAATTCGTTATATATATATATATATATTATTTAAAAAAGCAATTATTCACACTTTTTTAATGTTAATATGTATTCATTTTATATATCTTACCCATAAAAAGATCTATGAGGAAAACGAGAAAAAAACCATTGTTCAGAAATACATAGTATTTTCAACTTTCTAAAATAATTTTATATTAAAACTAATGAAATTTTTAACGAGACATTTTCTAATTTTAAATCTACGAGTAATTTTAAACTTACAACATTTTGTAACCAGTAATTTTGAGCATGCACTACCACATGCGTCTTTAAATTAATATTTTAAGTATGTATTTAAATCAGTCTTTTAATTTATTAATTAAAATCCCTTAGTTTCATTCGAAAAATTGGGGCAATTTCATTGTTGAAAGTGGCACCTGGTAAATCAGTTTAAGATTATTGCTCGCCATAAAATGTGCTAAAAGAAAGATTAATTTAAAAAATGTTCTAAAATATTTTTTTTTAAAAAAAAGAGAGAAAAAAATTCGAATTACAAGAAGAAAAAGTTCGTTACATAGAAAATGCATTTAGCTATTTTTGGATGCTATTTTACAAAGAAAATTGTAAAATGTTTGTGGTTCCTGAAAAAAGTTCGCAAAGTAGAGAAATTTTTAAAATAGAGGTTCGTTATATGAAGGTTCATCTGTATATGTGTATTTCAATACGAATTGTATTCTGAAAGAAATATCGTTTCCGTGGCAGGAAATTTGAAGAAAAAAAAATTAAGCTAGAAGTTAGAACCGTTTAATTTGACACGAACAAAAAAAAAAACAAGTTTATGTCTAGTAATAAATTTTGCAAAGAAATACATCATTCTGTTTTAGATTTGCCAGTTAAAGGTAAATTATTATTTACGACTGACAACTCACTATAGGATAAGCAATTGATTGGGGCTATCTCGCATGTATTTTTTTTTTATTCTTATAACAGATAAAAAGTTACTCATTGAACAGAAGCATTTCTCTTTAAATATGTATCAATAAAATGTATCTATTTCCTGCTCGTGCTTTTCTTTTTCATTCAATAATTCCTCCATATGCTCTATTGTCTCTGTACCCTCAAAATAAATTTCGCCATTTTTCTCCTGAAGAAAACGTGCTCTTTGAACTTCCTGACTGATTATGAGAAAGACACGAGTCTTCCATTTCTTTCTATCTCTTTTTTTTCCAGCAAATTAATTATTACTTTTCCGGAGCCTTTTCCTTTGTTCGCTTGGGACCTATCGATTCTCCTGCCTAATTCGTGCGGTGAGGGAATTTCAATTATATAAAAAAAGAAAGAATCTTCGCGCGCGTAAAAGTGATATCGGAAACCATTATTTGCAGATCATCGGAGTGTTATGGGGAGCAGACGGAAAATGGAACAACGAAAGCGATCGATCCTCTGTTGCAGTGATTGCAGTCTTACAGGAAGGGGAGGGGGGAAGAGTAGTACCGATTTCTATTAAAAAAATCTAATTTTCAGTCTTGTCGACTGCACAGATACCTTACGATATTTCTTTAATAGCTTCCCTTCCCCTCCCCGAAACTTAGCTTTCAGAAACAGTGGACGGTAAATATCAAATGGAGAACTATAGTAAGGTTCTTATATTTTGGATTCATGTTGTTTTGCCAAGTGCGAAATAGTTGAACCTAAACATAAGATTTATTTTTTTATAGATGTACGGATATTTTCCCGAACTCTCCTCTTTCTTGAATTATTATTTCCTGTCTATAAGAAAACTTTTTCTTCGAGTATAATACTCTTAAAAATGTAGAACTGCAGTGCGAGTTATATTAACGTTTTAATAATTAAGCTACTCGAGGACTATTGGAGAAGGAATTCGTAAATTTGAGCTTCGGTCAAGTAATGAGGACGACATCCGAACTGGTACACCACGCTAACGAGAGAATATTGAGCCTCATTAGATTTAAAGTTTATTGGCCAACCTGCCGGTGGATCTTCAATAACTCCAGGACTCGAACCTTGACATTCCAGCCACGAGTTCGTGACCATTACCTCTAGTCTACCGTAGTCACTGAAGGACTGCAGATATAAGACGGGGTACGAATTCCACGAAGTTGGAAATATGTTGAAAAGAATGTCCATTGGATCTTACGATTCCAGAGAATTTCGCAATTTGAATCAAAAAAGGTCTTAGATTTTTTGTTCGATCATATTTATTGTATTTTGTTCCATATTTAAAAATAGGACTGATCTCAAATATGGGATAGAAACTTGTACATGGGATAGGAAAGTCCAAACGCAAATTAATGCCCCAATAACATTAATGTGACCTTCGAAAGTATTTTTGGAGGTGTCCTTTTCTTGGTGAAGTATGTCCAATTGATCCACTTGAAAGAACCACAGGTGTAATCTAGTTAGAAAACAAACATATCATTGGCTAATCACACACACTTATCCTTCACTGATATCTCCTGAAAACAGATTCTATGTACTAAAAAGTTCCTTGTTGACTGATGGAACAAGTGAATATTAACGTCGCTCTATTCAGCTACACGAGGGCTTTGGACGACGGACCTCGAAATTTTGAACCAGTTGACTGATGGAATCCAGACCCTTATAAGTTTTGAAGCGCACAAGAATCTTTCCATTCAAAATATTTTCCGCAATGTTTGGAACGTGATCTGTCAGATCATTTTACATGGTTTTAGTTATCGCAATAAGTGAGACATTAAATTCTATCCTGAACAATCCTCGGATACTTTGACCACAGTGAACACATCGAGCAAAATTTGCTGCGTGCTTTGAACGTTCAATGCTTTTTGAAGTTTAAACACCGAATCCCGACATTTACATTCCATGAGAAAGTTTTAGTTACTAACATTTATTAATATGAGAATACTAACTGATTGAACTAAAGTTTTGAAGCAGAAGCTAATGAAAAGCGATTGCTCCCTTTGACGTCTGAAAGGAGTCGGAAATGATTAAAATCTCCTTTTCTCGGAGACGCGGTTCGAGAATTCTCTATTTTCTGACTCAAGAGGCTACGATGAACCAGTAAATAAGATCGCGAACTTAAGCCATGTCTAAACGAATCGTAAAACCCAACCCTGATTCCACCAAAAAACCATCGTCCGTTATAAGGAATCTATTGTCTGTCCCACTTCAATTGAATGTTTTAGCCAAGTTCTTAGTAGCAGTGGTAGCCGAATGGTCATAATTGCGAAATCGTGGTCAGCATTGTCCAGTCATGGTTTCGTGTCCTGGCTCCAATGAAGGCCTACCATGTAGAGTTGGTGGTGCATGTTAAATCTCTGTCAGGAAACTATTATTATTCTTTAATCATATCATTCATTAAATAAAACATTTGAATTTTATGTCTGGCAATTTAAATGCACGAAAGAGATGTCTCGGAGACAATACTAGAAAATGTTTTGAAAATATCTCTATGCCAGTGCTCTTCTCAAATTTTCAGTACTTGCGACCCAATTTTCAATCAAAATTTTCATCGCCCCCCCACCCTATACAATTAAAAGTTATTGAGTGCAGTAATGATGTACTTTGACACTAAAGCTGCAATACGACCTTAATTATATAAACCATACAAATTATAAGAATATGTATTAAATTATATGCATGTTAATTCTAAGTAATAGATATTTTAAGTAAGTTACTTTTAAATAACAGGATAAGTATCATGTTACTTATCATTTGCAATTTTTAAATTGGAACAGATTGCAATAGGCATGCAACGTGTGTTTTATTTTTTATTGTGTCAGAATGTATTTTGATTTTTGCTTCCTTCCAGTAATTTAATAGTCTTTAAAGAATAATCTTTTATTTTCTACTTTGCGATTTATCACGCCCCTTTAGGGGTGCGCTCCACAGTTTGAGAATCACTGCTGTAAGCCATTTTTTTTATTTAAAGAGCGAGAAAAAATAACCAATGAACTTCAGAGATGTTTTTTAGATCCTGAAAACACGCATCTTTTGATATAAAGGCAATTTGAGCATATATAATACTGAGTCTTCTTCAGTTTTCTATGCATATTTTTGCATCTATTAGCTTTGATTCGACAACCTTGGTTGTTTACCATCCTTGAATTCTACATGAAAATGGACTTTTTTCAAAGTTGTCAAATCAGCTTTATGCCATTTTTGCCGAAAGTTCTAGTGTATCCAGACCTGGTTTTCTAAAACACATTTTAATGCTGGGAAATCCATTAGGAAAGTATTAAGGGCGATTTGATAGGTGTTTCTTTAACTGGTGTATTTTGAAACGCTTTATCTATATGAGCTTTGATTTGACAGCGCTTTTACCAAATGAAATAGAATTTTTTTTTGGCTAAATACTGATTTTGTGAAATCTTTTGATAATGCTGAGGGTTCATTTTAGCATAATCTAAAAACAGGGGGGAGTGGGGCTAACCCGCAGCACGCATGCAGGGAGTTGTAATAGTGGCACGCGAAAAAGTTAATGAAAATTTTTAAAAATTTAGAAAAGATTAACCATTTATCAAAATTAAAATTTTTGAAAGTATAGAAAAATATTTTTTTACAATTTTATTGAAGAACTATTATTAACTATTTTTTTTATCTCAGACAAAAAAATCTCAACATTTAGATCAAAATGTGTCCGTGAATAAATATTTTCTGCTATGAACATAATAAAATAAATACCATTCAAAACTAGCTGATGTGCAATTTTTTGTTGCTAGCCTAATTTTGTTAGAATCTGCAAGAGCTAATCCTAATATAGATGCTTTGTTTAAAAATAGTTTAATTCAAAAGTAAAATCAAGTACGTACTTAGTGTTAAATAATTATTTTCAAGTTGCTCATTTTTATTTTATAGCTAACTTAATTGATTAACAACAAATCCTAAATTTGTCTTTCGTCTTATTTAGCATATTATTTTTAAATTTTGACTACATAGACTTGCACTAAAACATGCGCTATTCGCTTAAAAATCCCATAATAAACCTACAGGTAAATTTTTCCACTTGTCCATGTTTGTTGTTGGGAAAGTTGGAAGTGACACGCATAATTATTTTTTATCAAATAGTGACACTCTTCTCAAAAGGTTGGTCACCCCTGATCTAAAACATATGTTCAATTTTACTGTGATATTATAGTAACATTTTGCAATAATCGCAAATGGCATACTGATATCAGCTATGGATCAGGGACACAACTGGCAGGATTACAAATTATAAGATGAGTCGACAATAGCACTATGAAAGCTTCAGAGACTGTTTCCAATTCAAATCAAGACAAAACTACAACTATATTGTATTATGTTGTACGTTTTAGTACGTATAATATTTTGTAATTAGGATTTTAATAATTAACTTTGGTGTATATCTGCAAATCCAAAACTCTATTTTAATTAGGGCTTCAAGCCGTAATTTTTTCGTTCCGGTATTCTTTCCGTTCAATTAAATATATATATATAAATATTGGTTCAGATCCGGTTTTCATTCCGACAAAAATAACGGTTTTCGGTTCAGTTTCGAATGAATAATTTCATCTTATGTATATTCTTATTTGTTCTAAAAATATTCTAAAATTGTAAGCAAAAAATGAAATTTTATCAAAATTTAGAAGATTTTATTATTCTTTAAATAGGTACATTTTGTGAATTGATACAACTAACGGTGCTATGCTAGCGGTGTATGGAGAACGTTGTCATTGTTCTCCATTATCAGAATCTCATTTAACTAGGTTTATGATTATGTCGATTATATGTACCCTCGTCACTTGATGTTTGGAATAATTATGTAAAAAATGTTTATTTATTTATTTAACTTACGAAACTTGCTGAACCGAAATAAACCGATACTTCATTCGGTTCATTTCCGGTTTTTGTACCTACCCAAATAAAGGGTTTTTTTCCGGTCTTCGGCTCAGTTCCGGTTCGAAGTTCTGATTTTAATGTCTTTAACTTGTGACTGATTTGTACGTATTTTCTTATTAATCCTCTTGGGGGAACTTTGGGGCTAGTATTCGCGTTAATCTACAGCCATCCCTCAAGAAGAAACCCTGATATGGAGATTAGTTTGACTATATAAAGTCAGGGTTTTTTATAATTGTAAGATAGAAGGACAGAGAAACTGCTATGGAGATTTGTAGG
Organism: Trichonephila clavata; assembly: GCA_019973975.1. Taxonomy (NCBI): domain Eukaryota; kingdom Metazoa; phylum Arthropoda; class Arachnida; order Araneae; family Nephilidae; genus Trichonephila; species Trichonephila clavata. The sequence continues at coordinate 221,323 of BMAO01002809.1, read as the reverse complement.
TGAGATTTAATTCATTATCACAACTTGAGTTAAGAACGGAGTTTGCCACTATAATAAATTAGTGGATTGAGAATTATTAATCTAAAATAGATTAGATTAAATTAAACAGATTACTCACGCTTGTTTACTTAGAGTAGATTGCTTTCTTTATATCACTCCTAAAGTCTCCTCTTGTAGTTTCTCTTGTGGTTTATGAGTGTGCTTGGATAGTAATACAATAATAATTATTATTGAAGTTTCGGAATAGGCTTTGTCCCCCCCCCCAAACCTTAGGTAGACAGGACGGTGAAGGAGTGACTTCAAATAGAAGTCGCTCACAAACTGTGATATGATCTGTAGTCATTCCACAATTAAAATTCTACTCTTTGAAATTGGATTCGAAATGATCTCTGTCACAATATTAAAACGCGGTTAAAATCTGTCCTGCATCACGTTTCGCTCCTATTTTAGACTACGAGAAAATGATTGCATGGGATGGCTCCTCCTCACCACAGTCAGAGTTGTCTCTAATTACATATGTTTTGCATTAAATTATATCCCAGTTTGGAATTCCTTGAAAGTGGTTCTCATTGAGTGAACTAACTATTCCTGTCCTTCACGACGTCGGATCGTAATAGTGTTACCATTATTATGAGAGCTATTCCATGACTTTGGAGAAATATTCCCGGAAATATAACCTGCATATTTCATGTATTGATAATATAACCATTATAATGTAACCTATTCACAAATAATGTGGAGAGTTTATTCATCTTTTTCGTCATCATTTTCTGTCATGTTTTATTTGTCTCGGTCGGTCATAAAATTTAAAAAACTACTCTAACTCTTTAGAGCAATTTGCTCGTCATTTTGAATTACTATCAAGGGAGGTTTCAGTTTATGTTCATTGAAATATTCTTTTCATATTCCTTTTTTTCTTTCCAATTTTCGATAAGTTAATTTTTATTATTTGTCTCTTATTCTAAGGTAATATATAAGTAATAATTCTTCAATTATATTTGGAAAATACATTTTCTGTTAAGCAATAAACATTTTAACTAAAGTCAAAATTAAAATGCATAAAAATAATTATTTTTAAGTTGAATTTAGAGAGCATGAGAAAGAGAGAAAGTTTCACACACGAGTTTTCGTGGTTTAAGGGCTATGGAGTTAGACAAGGCTACTTGAGAGGAAATCTGCATAATTTTGTGTCATCTTGTACTATGTTAGAAATCTCACTGTGTGTGGTGTCCAAGCATAACTATGTAAGAACTGTGAAACGGAGAGCATTTTAGTGCCGTAGCTTTCTTCAGTTGTTAAAAGCAAGTCCTTCAGGGGCTGGCAACTCAAAGATTCATAGTCAGCGATATATGAGTCAAATCCTTGTGAGTGAGTCAATATTAACGTCGCACTGTTCAGCTACTCGAAGGCTTTTGGTGATGGACCTCGTCATTTTGAACCAGGGTCAAGTGACGGGGACGACACCAAAGATTTCACCCCCTCTCCTGACTACAACACCATACCAACTTGTTTAACCGGGGATCTAGTGCAGAACAATAAGGTCAGTGTCAGCCGAATGATTATAGAACCAATAAAGTGGCCAGTTTTGCTGAAATCAAGTGCCAAGTCTTATAATCCTGATTCCATTGAACATCTATTCCCTGCCAGTGAAGATTCACCGTGTAGAGGTGACCGATGCATGATAAATCTTTCGAGGCTGAATGTTTTCCCGTTGGTGTGGTAGGAGAGAGGGGTGCCTCGCTACTTGACAGAGGTTCAAAATAACAAGGTTCTTCGCCAGTAGCCCTCGAGTTGTCTTACAGTCTGACCTTAATTTAACTCTCTAACTCTGAACATCTATTCTGTGGCTAGGCTGCTGTGGGTTAAATAGGCCTGGATTTAAATTCCTCACGCTTAATTGGTGAAGAAATTTGAAGAATAGGCTGCTTGGGTGTTTTCCTGGTCATTTGATTACGTATCAAAATTCTGCGGTTATCGATTATAGTTCAAGCGTTGCTTCTGAATAGGACGTTGATAAAAAATCAATCAGGCAATGGATTTAAGCAACCCCTACTTTCCCATGTTGTATGATGTGGAAGTTTCAAGAGGGAATTTATTTGGATTTTCGACATTTATCTCATATGTGTGTGTGCTTCAAAATTACATTCAGCATTTTTATTTCCAGCACGAATTAAAGGGTTACAAAAACGAATCTAATTACAAAATGCCATTGTTTTGACAAAAAGCAATTTGTGGAAAAGACAAAATTTTGAAGCAAGCTTTGATTTCGTACGACTTAACGTTTTGCCATAAACCGATATTAAATAAATAGATGAACAAATAAAGGAATTTCTTTACTCTATCCATTTAAAAACTCCCCGGTACTTATGTGGGAAAAATTTTTCCTGTGAGATAAAACCAGGATTTTCTCCTTCTAAATTATGAGTGAAGCGATCACGAAACATTTCTCTCTCACCACCGATAATTAGGCCTCTAACTGCAGCGCTCCCCGTTAACGACTTCGTTAAAAGTGTTGTTCTCCAGCGGGGATTGTTTTTTCCCCTGCCCCCCTCCTCACTTTTGTTTTTGTCTTCTTTTAGCGATACCGAAAAAAGTTGTCGCCGCCTCGTTAAGCTTCTAGGGGGCTCAGCCATCGAGTCGATCCAAAAATGTTGCTCTTGTGTTCTGCGCAATGAACCGTGGAAGATTTGGGCTGAAAAGTTTGGGTATCGAAGCTTTGGTTTCGTTTTCTTTTGAAGGAATATCTACTTCGAATGAAGAAGTTCCTTTACTGCATAAGTAATATTTGAGAGAATGACCGTGTGAATAATGTCTGCATTATGAAATCCACACTCACTTCTATTGATGTTGATTTTAAAAATGTTTCATCAGCTCAGAATGAAGAAAAATTGTATTATCTGCTTGCTTTTTTTTCTTTCAGTTCTTGACTTTTTTCCAATCTGCATAAGGAACTACGACTTATAGAGTTTACATGAGAAGTATTGCTTTTTTAAATAATGGTTTAAACCAAATACTTTGAAAAAAAAATATTTCCTGTAAATATTTAAATATCATATTAACTTTGAATTTTGCGATTTATTTGATTCCGACTGCTTATTTGCTATCCACAGACAACGGTTGACGAAATCGACAAGTGAGCTGACATCCGAGCCTCCACATCCAGGTGACGTCAGCATGACGACATTAGTTCCAACAGATTTAATCAGCATCAGCTACCAACTCTTCTTTTATACATATGTCAGGGCTTTAATTGAATCAGAACTCGATGACACTGCTCGTTTGAAGCATTGCCACCCATGAGTCCGTGAAAGTAACCATTCGTAAGATAGAAATATTACATACATTCGTATTTACTAGTTAGTCTACCTGAAAGGAAAAAGTAATCAGGAAAAATAGCAAAATAGAATGGAAGCAGCGAACAAAATACAATTGCTTCATTAATATGTTGACAATTTTTTGGCATTGGGCTAAGATTACTGGGTGAAGAATAATTTTAAGGCTCTGACCTCCTCTTTTATCTGATATAGTACAGATATGATCTTTGCTTGTCGATCAGTTAGGTCCGGTAGATGATGCAGTGTTGCGCCAAGTCGCTGTCAAATTCGATGACGAGGGAGTTTTGGTGATTTTTCGTTGTAAGTTTGGTATTTCCTTTAAGCGGGTAATTAATAAGAGAATTATGGAGAGTGCGATGTCTTGCAGGAAAAGCTCTTCTCTCTGGAGAACTGGACAGAAATTATATATATATATATTCGCATTCACAAGTGTGTGTCTAAAATTACAATTATGTATTTTAATCTTTAGTATTTAAATCAGCCTTGTGTGTCTCTCAAAGTATATATGTATAATAGTGTATTCGAGGCCAATTCTGTTGGTTATTTGTGTGAAAATTTGTCGATGGGTATTTCTCGGTACACAGATAACTACTTCTTCTTTGGTTTTAATCTTTTATTCATGTTCACAGATATTTGAAATTCAAGCTCATTTAGAATAATTAACGAATACGCACGAACACAAACACTTAGCAGAAGCGGCAAACAGCAGCGACGAGGACATGTTGTTGGCGAGCAGGTAAAGAACAAAGAGAGTGAGCACACAGCGCTCTGGGTTTTTATACTGGCGGTGAAGGTCGTGCGACTCCTTTCTAGTGGGAATAGTGATTGGTTGCAAATGCACGCGTGGAACTAGATTAAGATTATCATCTTAGTCTTGTACCAAGGGATTAGATATATTTTAAAGGAGTTAATTTAAAGAAGGCTAGAAGGAGTCATTATATATATACAAAAAATACAAATGTATTGTATTGATAAAAAATTAATAAAAATATATTGAAAAAATGTTAGAATTTTCCCCGTAAATTAAAAAAAAGTTGTAGGTCACACTTGAACATTGAAAGAGTTGCAGGCTTCTCACTAGCTGCAAAATTTCTAAGCATGGCCTTGAACATAGATAAGGAAATTATGCCGTTTCCAGAAGCAGTCCTCTGCGCAGAAAAGCTTTTCGAACAATATACGTTTCCCGCCGAAGGCAATTAAAAACGGCAATTAGCAATCGAAAGTTCTTCATTACAAAAGGACCTTCCCCCATCAATGCAAATTTTAAGAAGATTTTCAGAGGATGGTCTCGACAATTAACGACTCCCCTTTTCTCGTTATTTTGTTTCGGGTCACGTGACTTTGCCGAGTCGATAATGAGGAACTTTTTCTTTTTTGGTTGGGAACATCCAAATGGATGTTCGGGAGCATATTCATTAATTACGAGATATGTTCTTTTTCGAATGTCTTCCCGTTATTAAGATGTTCGAAACCTGCTCACAGACGGGAGGGGTCCTTGATTCTGTCCCTCTTTTAATAAGTTATAACCTTTTTAAATATACTTTAAGGTTTAGCAACGAGATGGCGATTGTTGTCGACGGAATGATCATTACAGTCTCACCACCCTTTTCTGCTCGGTTGCGTTTTACAGAATTAGGAAAAGAGTTTTCTGGAGGAAGAAAAAAGTGCCTTTCTCTGATTATGATATGGCAGCGAGGCTGACTTGAATCGCTTAAGTGAAGTCAGTTAACTAGTTCCGCTGTTTAGTCGAATATACTTTTGAACGAAATAATGAATTCGAGCATTTTTTAAAGCATGTGTTTAAGAACGGATATATTATACCTAAAATATTTTTAGTTTGAAGTTTCTCTAAAAAATTTTCATCGATTGTAAGTTATTTTTGATTTAACTCTATTTGCAATTATAATCAACATTTTTTTAAAAAAAATTGTATTTCATAAATATTTCTGAAAATACCAGTCACACGACTACCTTTTAAGAGTTACACGTTTATTTAGCGAGTATAAATAATTAATAAATGCATACACCGAAGTATAACTTTAGATACACATTTAACTATTTTACGTCCGTTATCTATTATCAGAAATCAAAATGATTAAAAAGGCGCATACATTCACTCATAGTTTGATAAAAAATTTCAAAATTAATGCATCTATGTGTGAATCGATGTCATCTATCTAGATTATGACGTTTTAAACATATTTGTGTGCTACAAAAGCTTGCATAGTGCAAAGTATATCTTGACTGATTAAAGTTCTTCCTTATTTATTCCTTATCAGTCCTAAGAAGCGTAGAGAAAAAAAATTAATCACATTTGTTGGATATTCTCTTAAGTGAGGGAATGAGTCGTTTCAAGACAATGATGACGGTCAGAAGCTTCATGGGTTGAGATGTATATTCTATAATCAATTTTGATTCTCCAAAATATTACTGTTTTTATTACTAGGAGATGTGCTCATAAACTATAACTGAGTACTGAAGTTATCGCTAAGTTACCAATTTTGGTGCTTTTCGCTTTACTCGAAGGAGGCTCAAAATTGCAAAGAAAGTGAATATTAGCTTTCGTGCAAGGTTTGACATATTTCTTAAGAAACGTTTCGGGGGTTTGTCCATTAAAATAACATGTAACAAATGTATAGAAAACAAATTAACTGATATTTTTCATTACTATTTATAAATCATAAGGTTCAGTATTAATTTGGTAATCATGGTAGTCCAGTGGTTAAGGTGACGGACTAGTGGCCGGCGGATCAGGAGATCGAGCCAAGGACCACCGAAGACCCGACGTGCAGAGGGGACCGCTGCGCGTTAAATCTTTCGAAGCTCAAAGTCCTCCCATTGGTGTGGCCGCGGTAGCCAAGTGGTCTAGGCATCAGATCATGGCTAGCGTGTCATGAGTTCGATTCCAGTATTACTGAAGACCCGCCGAGTAGGGGAGCAATGCACGTTAAATCTGTCGAGAGCTCAAACGCCCTCCCGTTGGTGTGGTAGTTAGGAGAGGGGGTGCCAGCTCAGGTGTCGTCCACGTCACTTGACCATGGTTCAAAATTACGCGGACCGTCCCCAAAAGTCTTCGAGTAGCTGAAAAGTGGATGTTAATATTTACTCACTCACCTCCCATTGGTGTGGTGTAAAAGGAATGAGAGGTGGTGTCAGCTCAAGTGTCGTTCTCGTCACTTGACTCGGGTTCAAAATGACAAGGCCCATCGCCAAAAAGCCCTCGAATATATTTGAATAATGTGACGTTAATATTCACTCACCACACTAAAGAGTGATACCAGCTCCTGAGGATGTATTAGGTTTGCAATGGTATCATACCAATCCGCCGCCCTATCGGATAAAAAAAAATTTCACTCACTCAGTACTAATGGGATGATTCTAGCAACAATTCATGTAAAAGCAATTATTTAGTTTCTATTATAATTTTCCTTGAAACGAAGTGTGTTCTCAAATTATCTGACACCTTCATACTCAAAACAATTCCTCGTAAGAGACAGTTTTACACTAAGACATAGTATAAAACTATGTAACATAGTAATAAGACATAGTTTTACACTGAATGTCTTCGAATTAGTCACTTTAAGACTATTATACACTTTCCGTGACCTTCTGCCACTCTTGAAAACAGAGTTAAAGTGCTTTTTGTGAGAGGGTACGCAGTTGTTCTTTTCAGTTTGTATGATGTATTTTTTAATCTGTTCCTTTATCTGGTGGCTTTCTGGTCTCTAGGAATCATCCAACACAACACGAAAATTAATGCAGTAGCATTTCTTAGTTTCAATGTCATTTTGTCAAAAACGAAAATCCGTCTCGATGCAAACCTATTTCTCCTCTCTTATCTGCGATCTAACTGCGTAGGACAATTTTTGCATGCTCCGGAAAATTCATGCCACACATCAGAATGGCTTACCCAAAACCACTTCTACCTTGTTTCATTTTTACACACAAAATATAAGATATCCTTTGATCAGGCTTTGTGTATTTTTTTTAAAAATAAAGCCACATTTTGAGTATTTTATGGCTTACATAAATTTAAAAAAGTGTTTGTTTGACTTTTGCTTATATTTGTCAATATAATAGAAAGACGTGAGTTCTGTATATACAGAGAGCAATGTATAGTAACGGCAACTAAGGAAATATTGTTATAATTTTTATAATTTGACACATAATTCTTAGAATATAGATGAAAAGTAAAATCGTTTCGATACATTTTGGAATATAAACAGATTAAACCATACCCCTTTCACACAACTGTGCAAAGAAGCAAAGAATGGTATGGTATTTTATTTACATTTCTTGTAAATATTACCTAATTGCATATTAGAACGATATTTTTAAAACTCCTCTGTCGGTTCTTTAATCGAAGACTTATGACGATAATAAAGACATTACAGAAGTTGCGAAGCTTTGCACGCGTGAATATTTAAGCATGATGGCTTTTGGATGTCCAGTTTAAAGTTCATTTACTAAGAAATAATTTATTATGGAAATGAAAGTTATGCTTCAAGTGTCTAGACATATTGATTGATAAGAGTTTAACATGACTCCTTTTCAAGATCCACAGGCCGCTTCAATGGTAAGAATCCGTGAGTAAATAGTCTCTGTCGGAGCTTTTCGATTTGAATAAGAGGTGCCCACTGCCATAAGTACTGAATACATTAATCTATACCCATTTATATGCAAACAATAGAAAATCCTAAAGTTTTTCGTTAATCTCTTCTCACTGCCTCAAGAAATGGAAAAGTTGATTGTTCTCTAGTATTCTAAGAACTAAAATATTGCGATATTGAAAGTACTTCTTTTAAGTAAAGTTTCCAGAATAGCATATGGAAATGTAGATCATAAAATTAAGTAAAAAAATGTAAGTAAACGGAAATGAAGGGTTGCTCTATAATTTTCTATTTTTTTATTATTATAGTTATTTGTAATTTTTTTTTAGTTTTTTAATCAGTTAAATTTTTACTGATTATTCTTTGAGCTGTAACACTTACTTTGATTAGAAATTTTATGAACATGATGCCTAGTTATATTTTTTGAAAGATATTTATTTGCACATTTGTGTTTTTTTTTCAAGAACTCTGAAGTTACATTTTTATGCTTTTGGTTCAATCGGAATACTTGTACTGTGAAAAATTGTCTTGGAAAAGTTAGAAAATACAGTTTTGGGAAAAATGGATTTTATAGTGAGAAAGTTATTTGTATCAGTGTCTTTCAACACAATAGATTGGATTACTTGATAATTGTCCAGTAAATTCTCTAATATGACCAGGCATTTCTTTTACCACCTCTCCTCTCTTGTTTCGCTAGTGCTATTTATTAAAGGAGGCAAGCATTTCTCTGTTTTCAATGTATCCAAATTACATGAATTTTTTTTTTTTTTTTTTTGCTATCCTTGAACACATTATGGTGATTACACTTTTATTATAGTTTTGCTCCTTTCCGTTTAAGCATTAGACAACGTGGTTAAGATTTGCTGAGTTCCCTTACACATCTTTAATACAATCCAGCACTTCTGCTGGTAACGTGTTCTAGTGTTTATTCCAGTACATTCCCCCCCCCCATCCAAGTTTTCGTTGGATTCTTCAGTATCCTTCCTTGAATGATAATGTGCAGTCTACCACTCTTCTGTTTTCTAAAAACTAGATTGCTGAATTTGTCATTGTTTATTAAAAATGGAAATATTTAAGCATAAATTTACCTGCAAGTGTAGTAGAAAATTCAAAATCGTAGCAAGAAAAAAGCTAATTAAGTACTTTCAAACTACGTGAAAATAACGTGTTTCGTATAGAAAACAAAAATTAAATTCTCTTCATTTCTTCTATTGGAGTTTTCTTTTCAGAGTATTTCAAATAAATATTTTTAAAAAACCACTGAAATTGAGAGACTGACAATGCAGATAATGTTTGTTTAGACAGGAGTAGAGATGGGGGGGGGGCGCTTAGACTTTGACAGATGGTAAGACATTTCATAAAAAAATTTGAAATATTTCTACTACGGATGGATTTATAATTTCGACATGATTAAAAGCTCCAAAAGGTTCAAAACTTATGAAAATTTAAAAACTGAAAAATGAATTAAGGGGGTGAATTTTGTGAGACTACCTCCTAATAAAACTACATAAAAGCTGAGTATTAATCTGTTCATTCATATTACAAAATATATTTATTATTGGGATTTATAAATCAAACGTTGTGTTAACTTTTAATAAAATGTGAGCCTGAAAAGAAAAGTGTGAATCGTAGAATTTTTAAACTATTAGACACATCTAGGGACCCAGTGGTGAAGAGTATAACCCTGTTGAACATCCCATCTCTATTCACTGAAGCCAATCTTTGAATCTTTCAGAGCGTTGCAGAGCAAATAATTCTCGGTCATCATTAAAGCAGACGAGAGTCTGTTTTCGCAGTGCATAATTGATCCGCTGTGGAGCTTCTCTGGAAAAGGAGTTGAGGGGAAGATTGCGGAAAACAATCCGGAGCTGTACTTTGCATAATTTAAAGCGAAGTGAAGGGATGCTGGATGAGACGATTGGCTTGGACTAGACAGGTTTTCCTTCGAAATATTTCCCAAACTTTCGTAGAAATTCAAATAAATTGGCTTTCCTTTCTGAAAACACGGAATATTGCTCTCAAAAACACATATCTCATTTTTTTTTGATTTGTTAAAAAAGGGGCTCTTACTCTTTAGATCAGGGGTGGGCTAACTTTTAAATGACACGGTCTACTTCTAATTTTTTCAAGGTGTTGCGGTCCACTCTGTGGCGTAGGTGTGATAAGCAACAAAAAAAAACTCTTAACAATATTTATATTATAACAATAATAAAAACAGAATATGTACTTACCTACAAATCTACAGTTAAAAAACCTACACTTTTAAAACTGTGTTTTAAGTAAAACGCAAAACAGAAACATAATACTTATACCCACGAATTTAATATCAAATGATGCATTTATTATCAAACAATTCAAAATACATCAAAAATAAATCATTTTAATTTATAGTTTGTTCTCGTAGTTAAAGTCTCAGTAGAAGATTTAGTCTGCATACTATCCGTACCAATCTTGAATATCTCAGAATATATAATTACTAACTGTTAATCTTGCAATGGATTCTAAGTGGTCGTCTGTGAAACGGGAATGATACGTTGTTTTAATTATGTCTGTCGGTGAAAATGTAGATTCACATGGCAGGTAGAGCGAAAGAACGATGTTAAATGAATTGCAGCTTTTTTTTAAATTAGGATACTTTACTTCGTCCATTAAATTCCAAAAGTTATTCTTCTAAAATTGCATCCTTTTGAAGAGGAAAAAATTTTGTGTTTCAAGAGAGATAAAGAGAATATTTAACACATATTTCTCTTTCCACTATTTTGGTTTGTCGAGCTTGTTTTTTGCAGTGTGTAAGCAGTCATGACTTCAGACACCGTACCCCTAGAAACCTCTACATACTGGGATGTTTCGGTCACACTTGCTCCAGCTAGACGGGTTCCCACAATTTGACCTTTTAGAAAATCTGAAAGATTCAACATTTTATAATTTTGAAAAAAAAATCTCCAAGTCTTACATAACTCCAATAAAGCACAAAAAACGAATACTATCAGAATATATACATTTATATTTATTAAAAAAAATCTGGTAGCTATTATATATATTATACTTTAATGCTTACGAAGTGCATTCAGAAATATCACTTTTACTCACAGGTGTTTCCAGTATTTTGATAACCTCCCGTGTTTCTTTTAGTATGCACGACTAAGATCTTATGTGAAGGCGGTCACCCCAAATTTTCTTGGTGGTCCACCTGTCGATCGTGATCGACTTAATGCCCACCCTGGCTTTAGATAGATGTTTTTTTAATAAATAATGCGTTTATACTAATCGTTTAATCCCGTGTATCAATGCGCTTAATTGAAAATATCATTTAAGGCATGTTTTTGTTTTTCTTGAATTATTCTAGTGAAAGAAAAATGTAGATTCTAGCAAGAATCTTCATTTGGAATTATACTGAAAGCTAAAATTTTAATCTTTTCATAACATGATGTAAAATTTAACAGATAGTTCTACTATTTCAAGGAGGTCTTTGCCACCACATTAGAATAAAAAGAGAATTTAAATAGCGTCTGCTGAGAAAAACTGTATTCTACAGCTAAATGAAACAAACGTTTCACAATTCAACTTGATTTCGGTTGACATCTAGTATAGTGAATAATCGCAATAACACTGAACCAATTTTGGGAAGAAATATTGTTTTGATAAGCTTAGGGATTGCTCTATAAGCTTAAAGACATCAGGGATGTTTTTAAAATAAGATGTAGGTGAAACTTTGAAAAGAATTTTGGGAGTTATCTTACTCTAAATAGTACTGCCCTCTAGGGAAACAAGCCCCAAAACATCTATTTAGTGATTTTACGTATAAATATCAAGGAAAAAAATTAATGATTTTTTCCGGGATAGCTATAATTTTGGTGAGGATAAATACTAATGTTTCAGTTAGAAAGTCTAGTACTGTTATTGTTGTTAGTGCCACTTGATCGGCAAAGACGAGATCGAGGCTCACAAAATTCATCATGGCAAAGAGCTAAGTTGTCTATTACTATTGACTCAATTTATATTTTGTGTTGCGGGTTTCTTTTATCGGAATTTGGTAAGTAATTTTTTTTAACCCATTCAATGCCACCGACCTATATATCCGTCTAGCTAAACCCATGCGTTATGAGTCCAGGACGTATATATCCCTCCTTCTGAAATACGATTCTTTTCTTTGCGCTACTATCAGTAAAATTATTCCGAAGACTTTGGATGGCATTAAAATTATATAGACAAGGCTTATGAAAGTTATTATGTTATTATTATTATTATGTTATTATATGAAATGTTTACTTATTTTAGAAGAAGACCCCAATACACCGCTTAAACTAGCTTCTGTGAAACATTGCGGCACTGGGGAGCGAATTCCGTAACTTTTAATCGACAATCAAGGGGTTAACACCAGTGCTTCTCAAACTTTCTATGTTTGTGACCCAATATTCAGTCATTATTTTCATCGCGCCCCCCTCCATACAAATAACAATGTATTCAGTGTGTGTACTTTGACGCTAAGGCTACAATGCAACTTTAAACTCTAAAGTGCCACAGGCGTATATATACGCCTTTTTGAAGTACGATCTTTTCTGAGCACTACTATCAATAAAATTATTCGGAAGGATATGGAATACTATAAAAGGACCTCGATAATGTTTGCGAAGGATTTACTTATATCAGATGATTTCCTTATTTATACCTTTTCTCCCCCCCCCCCCCACTAAACATCACATTAGCGCGCCTACGTGGAAACGGAGGCATTTGGGAGCGTATCGCGTATCCTTTAACCCACAGTGAAGAAATTATTTATAAATTGTACACATTATCAAGATAGGTGTTAATTTTTGTATCTAATTTTGTATGTGACAAACCCATGGGGTCTCTGGTAATTATTAAATTTGTTCTTAACTTAGTATTGTTAAATTCATTATAAAATGCATTGTACAGAATACTGATACATTTATAAGTGTATTATATCAGTGTAAATGTTAATTTTATTTTTTATTATGTCGGAATTTATTTTGTTTGCTTTCAATAAATTAATAATTTTTTTAAATAATCTTTTGTTATCGAATTTTCAATATGCTCGTGCCCTTCTCGTAGAGTTATCACGCCCCTCTAGGGGGTATGTCCTACAGTTTGAGAAACGCTGGGTTAACACTCAGCCAAAATTATTTTGAAAAGCTGGTACATTATCAACAGCAAAAGTTTATCAGGACAGGAAATATGAGCAGATATCCGATATTGACAAATTAAATCCTCTTTGGAACTTTTGAGTGGTGAAGAGGCCAATCACTGAGCTTACAAAATAAGATTAAAGCAATATAATCTTTACAAGATTTACAGAAAAACCATTCTGTACCAAGAATTGGTTTAAAGCAATTGTATAGTTAAACAGCAGTTAGTTCATTCAATGAAAAGATTTTCGTAACTAAAAGCAATTCAGGTAAGAGGTCCTAAGGGTTATTCAGTTGAAAGAATTATATCTGTTGATTGTTAGAACTGGAGGGGGGGGGGGTGTTTTCCTAAAAAGACATTTTTATAAATCTTGCAGTCCAACCTTTAACCGTCCATTCCGTTTTCTAATTTAAGTGATTCTTTGTTTGCTTCACTGCAAACGGCCAACATCTTTTATTAAATTAGAAAAATTTCATTCGAGAAATATTGCATCTGTAATTTAAAAAGTCAATGACTAATGTCAAAACTAGCCATGGAAATGTATATTTAAAAGAGAGAAATATGGAACTAAGTCTTGATCTTTCTGGGGAAAAAATCCACTTTTCTTTGAAATCACTGGAAAATTAAATTATATAGAATTGATTGAGCTATTAAAAAAAAAAAGAATTTGCCTTTTATTAAGAAAATCCACGGTAATTAGTCGAACTTGAAGTTAGGAAATGGCGATGACACCTTTTTAATGTTTCATTAATTTGTTTTGGAGCCCGTCGATTCATTAGTGAACAAGTTCAGTCGTTTGAAGGATTAAGGCATTTTATTTAGATTTAGGGTAATTAATGAATACCTTATCACTTTGAGAAGTTCTACAGCACTTCAAAGCACGGTAATAGAAAAAAAAATTAAAAAAGGAATTCGAAGAGTAATAAGTGGAAAGATCCAAAGATACAGATAAATGTGGGAAATGCGCATTTCTTTAATAAAATTAGAAGGATAAAAGTTACAACTTTTTTTGCCGCTGTTTTTTTCTACGTGAGATTTTTCGAATTTCTTCAAATAAAATGTATAATTAGTTTTACAAAGTAATTACATGTGGACATATAATCGGTAATTGAATGAACCCAGATGTTAATTAAGTTGCAGGGTGGCTAGAAGGATACTTGAACCAATATCAAATTAAAAATCTGTTTGTTAGAGAAATAATATTTACAATTGTGACTACATGTTTTGATTGTTAGAAATAATATTTATATACAATTATGTCTACATGTTTTGATAAGGTACTGGCGAATTTATAGTAAAACTAATAGATTTTGATTGTATATGTATACAAAGGTAGAACATTTGGACTGTTGGCATATCTGGTTTCAGGAAATATCTTCAGAATTATGGTTCAACTATTTTATTTCACACACGCACATAACGTAGAAGGACATCCACATTGGTATTTTACAGTTATTCACAAAACAGGGAATGGACGGCGCGACAAAGCCACGAAAATACGCTGCAGCCGGTGACACATATTGAAGACGAAGGTAAAGCAACAAAAAGAGAAAAGAACAAAGATATCTTGTATATTTTTATACTGGGCGGTGAAGGTCGCGCGACCTTTTCTAACAGAAGCTATGAATGGTCAAAAACTAGCACCCGTTACTTTCTGACGCAATCTTACTGTTCGATTAAAATTAAAATCCCGACCACGTGGGTGGACCAGTTAAAATAATTAAACGCTAGTCCTGAAGGAATAGACAAAAATAATTTAAAAAGTTACTAAAAATGATATTAGAGGGAATTATTACATGTATATCATAATTTGGTGAGTGTAAGGGATTTCTTTAACGATCGTATTTTAAATTGTTGATGTTGCATGGATGTGCTATTGATGAAGCAGTCCTTTTGATAGATACTCCTGTTTATTGATCATGTATATACACACAAACATTCACATCTTAAACACAACACTTAACATAGAAAACGCACAGCACAAAAAGACTCGCGTGTGACAGTTTGACAAAGATATAGGAGATAAAGAGAGCGAGATTCCAGAGTTCTAAATTTAGGAAGTGTTGTAATTCTCGTGACTACCGTGGAGGAGACTATGATTGGTGGGAAGGTATCGTTCGATAGTTTCTGATGTAATCTTAGTTTTAAAAATGCAAGCTGTTAACTTTCAAAATACGATTACGATTAAATATCCTCAGGCGGGCAAGAAATAATTATTTACTTGCGAGTCCTGAAAGCCAGGATTATTACAAATTAATAAACATTATTGAGGATGAAGGTAAAGGGAATTATTACTTGTAGATAGAAAATGAACGAGGGAAATTAAAATTTTTTGAAGACTATGTGTATGGTTTGGTGGCCATGGTAACGAGGGTTAAGGTCACGAATTCGCAAGTGACGTTATCGAGTTATTGGTTCGAGTCCTAATGTTATTCAAAAAGGCACGATGAAAAGGAGATGGTGTATGTTGAATATGTCATGATTCAAAGTTCTCACGCTGGTGTATTGTTGAAGATTGGCGAGTGAGGTTCAAGCTCAGGTGGCACACTTGACCTTTCAAACCTTTTAGGTCCTTCTCCAATAGTTTCATGTAAATTAAAGTTGTGTCGTTAGCAAACGAACAGTACACAAAAAATGTCATATTA
This sequence comes from Trichonephila clavata, assembly GCA_019973975.1. Classification (NCBI taxonomy): domain Eukaryota; kingdom Metazoa; phylum Arthropoda; class Arachnida; order Araneae; family Nephilidae; genus Trichonephila; species Trichonephila clavata. The sequence continues at coordinate 205,585 of BMAO01002809.1, read as the reverse complement.
TTTGCTTTGTTAGTATAAAAGTTTATTTGCTTTCATGCTAGACACATTTAAGGAATAAATCCGGGTTCTTAAGTATAATCGACATTATATGAAACGAAACACATGTTTGGTGATTCAGAGCTTGCGACGCATGCGAAATCGAGATTGGCAACTTGGCGAGTTATTTTGAACGTTGGCATTGTTGTTATAATATAAAAGTACCTATATCTCACTCGTTTCTAATCATACTGTCATGGCATTGGAATTTCTACAAAAATGGATATACTACGTTCTGTTATCAAAGCGATTATCAAGACTGAAGGGAAAAAATAACGAGGCTGAAGGCTTTTTTGAATTTTTTTTCCCCTGATTACTTTTCTTTTTTTTAAATGAAAAATATTTTCCTCCTTCCACACACACACACACACACACACACACACACACATTTACTTATTTTTTTAAAAGAAAAATACTCTAATTTTTAATGAATTACTCTGGTAACTACGTTGATTTTTTTCAGCCTTTGGACCTATCTTTAAGAGACATGCAAGAAAAGAAATAATTCAAATAGAGTAATATAGTTTATTAATCGCGCATCCGAGTTTCAAATAACCCTATGTACAATACCTGATGTAACTTTTGTCGTGTTCTAAGGGTCGCTGTTCTTCAATACAATTGCAAGTTCTCAATGCTTTTGAAACCATTCCAGATAGATATTAGATGGATTCCACTCCACTGAACTGTGCCAGTCTATGCGAGTGTCCGGCAGTTTGACCGGATGATTGGAGCTCGTAATCTGGGTCGTTCACTTCCGACGTCGCTCTCTTAAGAGTTTAAGTAAAGCACTCGGGATATAATAGCGGCTACGAGTACCTTCGACATTGCCATGCTGCTATGGAGTCCTACGGGAGCTAATGACTTGCTTGTCATAGGCTACAGAAGTCAAAGTACATGTTAAACACAATATTACTTGACAATTGTTTATTCCCAGTCTTTAAGCCTAGATATCTTGTATAAGGTTTAGAACGAACTTTCTTCAAATATCTTATTTAATATAGAGAAGGATTAGAGTAAGAAGTCTAAGATCTTTCAATCCAAAAAGTGAATGCATTTTTTCTCTCCTATGTGTGTGTAGAATATATTTAGAATACTTTTTTTAAAAAAATATATTTAAGTAATTTTTTAAGGTAACCGTGACTTTGTAAGAGCGTACAAAAGAATATTTTTTGATATTTAGTGTTACTTAGATTAGAATACAAGGATAAAATTGTTTTAAGATTATTTTTACAAAAAATTGTTCTAAGGCAATATATTGGCTAAACATGAACTTAGAATTACCTATTTTCAAAACTTTCTCCTTTTATGGAAAACGTATCTACAACAATAAAATTTTACCTATATATAGATCAAATCTCTGTTCAGTGTTCGATTAGGATTTTTGAGATATATAACTTAGAAACGTGGAATTATCCGTATTTTAATACATCAGAGTGTTGAAAAATTAACAAAAAAATTATTTCATTTGGTAGTTACTCTGAAAATGTGATCCTAGTTCAGACTCTCTGGAGAAGCCTTAGTTATATATAAATAAAATATTATTATTATAGGAGCATTTTTCATAAAATGAGAATATTTTGAAAATAAGTGATTGTAAGTTCATGTTTTGCCAAAATATTGCATTTAAATAATTTTTTTGTAATAATATTCTCAAAACTATTTCATACGTTTATTCTAACCTACAAGTTGATTCAAAATTAATATGACAAATTTTAAAAGCCTATAACTATTTATATATAGCAAACTAATATAATTTTTCTGCCAGTTATATTTTAAAGATGAAACGATTAAATTACCAATCCATTTTTTTTTATTAGTGGGAGTAAATTATAGCTCCAAAATTAGATCCTCAAGCATAAAACGAAATTTTAAGGGATGGTTGCTAAATTCTCATTATAAATAAATAATTTAAAAGTACAAAAGATATTTTTCTAATGAATTACTATCTAAACTTTGAAAATAAATAAAATTTAGCTGGCAATCAAAAGTTCCAGAAAAAAATATGGACGAAAGGATGTCCTTGGGGGAAAAGAAAAAAGCAGCTGAAAAATATTATTGCTTTAAAAAATCCTCTGCCACAAAGAACTTTAGCAAAGAAATTAGAAGTATGACAATCAACAATTTGTCGCCAGATGAATAAAATTGGCTGTAAAAAATTTAAAAAAACTAGTATGTCATCAAATGTCTGCAAAGGCCGCAGAAAAACGAAGAAAACATTCTTGTTCTCTGTATTTACTGTTACGCAAAGGTAGGTACAAAACATGGAAAACTTCGTATGAAGCATTGTTTTATCTGTCATTTACAAAACGAAGGTACTATATATTTCAAGTGAAAAGCGTCTCAAAAACGCAGCTATTTTGTAAAATGCCAGTTGCACAGGTTATGGTATGGATAGTCAGGTGTTATAGTATGGATGGGAATGCCCTCTCAAGGCTTAACGAAATCGTTTTTTTTTGTAGATTCAAGGGCTAAAATGGATGCTAAATACTACCAGAATAAAGTTTTAAAGCATATAATCAAAGAAAATAAGCTTCTTTACTCAAGGAATCTTTGTTTTTCTCAAAGATCCTGCATCAAGTCATATACCAAAAACTACTATAAAATGGCAGAGAGGTAGAAAAAATAATTTTTTTTTTGCTCCTGACAGTTCGCTACCACTATTCTGTAACTGTATTCCTTGCGATTATTTTTTGTGGGGATATATATATATATATATATATATATATATATATATATATATATAGTTAAAAATAATTAAATCGACGCAAAAAATAAGAGCACTTCAAGAGCTTCAAAATGTAGTCAAAGAGGAAGTTGGAAAAATACACCCAAAATGTTCAGTAAAGCTCTTTTGACTTAGCCTAAATATCTGTATAATATGTACTGCGCTAAAGGAAAGCACATTGAAAATTTCATGGAAATAACGTAGTTCAATAGAAATTAATGATGCTCTGAAATTGGTCACAATATTTTTGAATTAACCGTTATATAAGTGACACTAAATATTAAAAAGAATATTCCTTTGTACGTTTTTGCAAAATAACTGTTTAAACGCAGTTGGATATCTTAAGCAGCCGCTTAACTGAGTAAATAATCGTGAAATAAATTAAATTACTTTTCTCAATCGAGGTACTTAACTTCACCCTTCATTCATTACCCAAGTAAACAGTTTTAATGGAATAAAATGATGATATTTCACGTATTGCTCTGTGTTTCTAATTTATTACAGAATAATTTTTATTGCTTTTATTTAATTATAGTAAGAAAACAGAGGAGACAGAGAGAGGGATTTTAAAGGGAATAAATGTTCTTAAAACAAATTCTCTAAAAATGAAAGCCAAATCTGCTTTCCAATAAATTCTGAAAAATTATTACAGTGAGATCCATTATCTCAGTAACGCAATTAATTTATTTGGTGAATTTCCAGAAAACCAAATTTTTATGCTTATGCAAAATTAAAGAATTAATTTTAATGAAAAAAAAAGTAATTGTCCACATCTTTAAAGGGATCGTGAACTGGGTCTCACTGTTGAAAAGAAAATTCGGATTTCAAAAGTAGTAGCCACAAAGGTGAATGTCTTTAAGTAAAAAGAATTAATATATTTATTGATAACATACAAGCAGTATATACAATATATAGACAAACTGCATAGATAATATAACCATTAGCTACGTTATACGGATGACTTATTCATTTAATTTCTTCCCGCTTATTTTCTTAGTGGTTTTTGTCTGATGACGCAATAGGACGAGGGATCAAGAACGCCAACTTCTGGCCGTCGTTGTCGAATCGTGGCGCTCTGGACAGCTGCCGTGTAGAGTTGCCGATACGTGTTAAATCTGTCGAGGCTCAAAGTCTACAAGTTGGTACGGTGTGGATGTTTGGAGAATGGGGTAACTTTCCCTTGTCTTGTCCGTGGTTTAAAAGTTCGAGTTATAACCCTAATTGCCGTCGTCTTTCTTCAGAGAATGACGTTAATAATCATTTAATCAAGTTTTTGATGCAGTCGCAAAATTTGAACTTGGCTAATAAGGGGTCAAATTACCACAAAAAAAATCGTGTGATTTTTAAATATGACTAGACTTGAGAATCGTAACAAAGTATTGAATGGAAATTTTAAAAATTATATATTGGCTCTTTTGGTGATAACTAAGTAAGTAAAACAGATTTCAAAATAACAGTTTATTTGGTCAATAAACCGTATTCGTGAAAATTAAAAGCTTAGACTGTCTTATAAAATTATCAATATAACATCCCACAATTATGAGTAATAAAGGGAAAAAGGTATTTATATACTCTCCATGTTAACGCCACACCATAGTAACACTAGGGATCTTAATTTCAGCTTTTTAATTTTGAGCTTCTCAACTGGTACCTCAATTTTCCGGCTTTCCATTAAACATATAAGCAAGACCTTAAAGTTCAATGTCATGCAAAGTGTAGAAGCCGCCAATATTTATAAAATAGTAGTGAAAGGGGTAGGGTGCGTAACAAATTGGTTAGCAATAATACAATAGGCGAGACGTATAATCGATAGGGCGTGTGTGAGTTCAGTTTCGTACTTTCAAACGCATGGTGATGCTAAATTCGTCCACCCATCATCTGACTGTAAAATTATTTATTCGAATCAAAACCGCCATCGATTCTAGTCGCACCCCAAATTCTCCACACGTTTTTGTGAAAAAGTTGAAAAATAGTGTAAAAGATTTATCGATGCCCGATACTTGAGAAATTAAAAAAAAATTAAGGGAGAACTAATAAGAAGTGAATAATTAATTTATTTTAATAGTATTAAAAGCATACGTCAGCCTGTAATGGTTCTAACCGCCACTATATTGTTCCGAAAATGATTCGTCACTCCCACTGTCACAGCTGACTTTGGAACTAACTAGTGCCGAGGTTGCCATTTTTCCACATGATGTCGTTTTAATTGCCATCCAATCCTTACTTTGGTCCAGAGAAAGACTTTGCTGAAGATTTACCAGCAAAAATCATATTAAGTTGCTTACGCCATCGACGTATATTTGTTTCAACCGTTTTTTTTTATCTCACTGTGCTTCAGTTTTCTTCTGGATATAAAATTGCCTTCCTTTTCATACTTGAGAAAAAGTGAACTCGTATTGATGCCATTACCGATATCTTTGATGTTTAGATGATTTAAAGAAAGCATATTCAAAAAAATTTGCTAAATACAAGCAGGCAACGATGTTCAGGATAGGCTGAATACTGAAGATAAACTGCTGAATGAGATAAGTCATCGACGCAAGTAGTGAAAGGGTATGATTACAGTTTTCCTTTTGAAAGGGGGGGGGACTCAATTTCCCCATCCAACAAATTATTTTGCCATCGATTCTAAGACGCACCCGATTTTCCGTAGCATTAAGTAAATATGGTAATTGAAGATTCACGTTCGATTCATTCGTTCATTGTTCGATTCAAGCAAGATTCGTGACCAGTTACTACTGCACTTGATTTTCAAAGCTTCAACTTAGTTAACATATGTTTCTTTGCTGCCCATACATCAACATTCGAATGTGTTCGATTGCACTATGTTCCTTAGGCTACAAGCTTTTCAGTTCGGAATTCGATGATCATTACATAATAGGAATAGGAGGGAGGGGGTGCCGTGGAAATTCTGCGAAATCTTTCAAATCATTCGAAAGTCGTATGAATGTAAAATTCCTGTTCATAACTCGCGGTCCTCCATTTGTCTTCCCCGAGCTGTGTCCCGGAGCAAGGACAAAATTTCTCATTACAGGAGGAGCGGGAGGTATGAGGAGGCGGGCTTTTCTGTTCGCAATTATCGCGCTTCCCTAATAAGTCATTGTGCCGCCGCCGCGTAAAGAATTCTCCGCTTTTCTATAATTAGATTCGTGCGCCAGAATTTCGCATTCCCGCTCGCATTTGAGATCGCAATCAATAAACACGAAACTCAAAAGCGGGAAGTTATGATTCGGTATTGCTTTCGAATCATGATTTTCGCTCCCTGGAATGCTGAAGTCGCTGATATTAGCGCCGCTTCGATCGGAGTGCAATGTCACCGGTGGGATGAGATTAAAAAATGAAAGGCTTCTCCTTTAAAGATAGCTTCAACCCGTTAGTTAAGTAGTAATCATTCTGTTTGTGAAATGGATTGATACGTTGCAGTGTGTATTAACTCAAAGGCTATGGCGAAAGACCTCGTCATTCTTCCCATCGGTCAAGTGACGAGCACAACACCCCAGCTCCGACATTCTTCTCTTCGAAATTCTACAAAACACCAACATGAGGATTTTGAGCCTAGGCCATTGCTTCTCCAACTTTCGATTTCTGCAACCCAATTTTCAGTCAATATTTTCATAGCGTGTATATTCAAACCAATACTGATGTACTTTGACGCTAAAGCTACAATACGACATTCATTGTAAAGCGTACAAATTATCAAGATAAGTACTAAATTTTGTATGTAATATTATATATGACAAGCCCATGGAGTCACTGGTAATTATTAAACGTTTTTAACTTAGAACTGTTAAATTAATTATCAAAAGACTGTGCAGTCTGATACATTTATAAGCGTATTATAACAATGCAAACGTGTATTTTATTTTTTATTATGCAGAAGGTATTTTGTTTTTCTTAATTTCAGTAAATTAGAAATTTTTTTAAAAATAATCTTTTGTTTTTGACTTTTTAATACGCTCGCGCACCCACCTATGGTTACCCACAGTTTTGAAACACGCTGACCTAGAGAGTTTTAACTTGCAACAACCCCTCTACACGACGAGTCTTAAATGACAGTGGGTTTTAAGTCCCCGATTTGACAAGGCCGTCCCCAAACTCGTGACCATGACCACAACGGCCCATTTAAAATAGATTGGACCTTTATCATCGCGATGGATTTGAATATCCGCACAAAGATTTTTCCAAGGGCGTGATTGATGAGAGAGAAAATTAATTTGATATTCATAATATATATATGTATATATATATATATACTAATTCTATAATTTTTAAAGCTTTTTGTTAGTTATCTGAATGTAAACAGTTGATGATGGAGTAGGATCATCACATCTCCCGAGTAGTCGACCATACACAAAAATCATTCTCAATTTTATTTGGTTGCAGTAATCTAATGGTCATGTCATGGACTCGTGACTGACGCGTCATGAGTCTGAGTCCTGGTGCCATTGAAGTACCATTGACCGTAAAAAGGTTGATGCACGTAAAATCTGTTGAGGCTCAAAGCCTTCCCTTTGAGGTGGAGTGTAAGTTCGGAATAGAGAATGTCTGCTCAGATGTCATCCTTGTCACTTGATTGTGATTCAAAATTAAGATGTCCGTCGCCAAAAGCCGTCTTGCTTTATAGAGCGACGTTAATGTAAAAATCTCTCTCTCTCTCTCTATATATATATATATATTCAAATTAAAGATAAAATTACTTATTCCTTTAGATCTACTTTAACCATAGAATTTTTAAAAAAGATATATATTTAAATTTATTAATAATACTAGTGTTCCTCTAGTAACAGTAGTATTTATACATACTTTTTTAATTATTTTATTTCTATTAATTTCATACTTTTGCTACGGGCTACTATTCAGCCAATTCCATGCTTTGAATTTGTATTTGGGTCCAGAATCTGGTAATAACTTGTTTATTGTACTCAGATTTAGTGCGGGTTATGCATTTTTGAATGTAATTTTTAGGTAAATTACCTTTTTCTTGTAATGGATTTAGATATTCTACCCATTATTTTCCATAGGATTTTGCTCAGCATTATTAAGAGAAAGGGGAAAGCTTGGTTGGACAAAAAATATGTTAAACCCTACTTTTATATAATTATTTTATATATACATAAGAGCTGTGCTATGTCAGCAATGTTTATAATACTGCTGCATCTATAAATATATAGTTTTTAAATTCTATTATTTTTATGATTTCTAATATATCTTTTCTAAATTATAATATCTGGTTTTTATACAAATTTCTGTTTTTGAGTGATTCTTGATGATTCATCTCTCAATAGTAGGAAATATATATATAAATAATATTTGTTATTAACTTAGATAGTGTTGCTGATACTTGTTAATCCCCCACTTCTGTCTCTAGTTGGTGAGAGAGTCGTCTTGAGTGAAGACAGAAATTATGCAGCTCAGGTAATTGAGTGTAAAGCAGATATATAAATGAAAGTTATTCATTAAATTTTTAAAAATAAGATTGTTGTTTTAGTTTTTGCTTATTTTCTGAACGAGACCCTCAAATAACTGTAGCTGCAACACACAGAAATGATTTTTAGTATCGATTTAATCGAATATATACCGTAACATTAAATTAAAATTTTCATAAAAAGAGAATGATGCATTTTCTTTGGAAATCTTAGAATATCGTATTTAATGTTTGAAGTTTCTTTCTATAGCAATTTTAACCTTTCTTTAAGATGGTTTCTAAGAGATGAAATTTCTTGCACTCTGTTGTCTTGAAACATACAATAGTTATATTTTTGGCTAAAATATGCGTCAAAACTTTCCATCGATTCAAACGTTTAACATTTTTCTTACCCAGTGAAATATTTTTAACGGCTGTTTCATCATCGTCAATCAAAGCACCGTATCTCCTTTCGTTTTCCAGCACTTAACAAAGTGTCAAACTCCACTAAAGACTCAGAAATCCTCAATTGTTTTGTTTTTGCAGTCGTAGAAGTATCAGAAGATTTTCATAACAAAATATTAAATATGAAATATATATAAATAATGTAAAAGTGGTATTAAAATTGAGGATATGTGAATACATTTTGAATACAAATGCCTGGATGGAATCTTTGTAAATTATATAAGTGCAGATTTTACAATTTAAATTAACTTTTTGCGCCATAAATTTTACAGCTGATTATTTATAGTAAATGTTATTAAAAATCCATTGTTCACCCTACAATTATCCTCTTGGTTATTTTAACATTAGAACTACATTTAGGTTTCATATTTTTTGTATCACATTTTAATTCTTGCATGGTATGATTGTTCTACTTTTATCTCCAATAAAATGTATTGAAATACACGAAATGCTTATAAATTGGATTCAAAGTATGTCATGCAGTCAGAAAAAGGGGAAGAAGATTGGGATGGATCCATTAGGAGAGCAAATCTCCTCTCTGATGTCCAAGTAGGTGGAGGGCGTGTCCCAGACAGGTGTAACGACAGAAACGTCAACACAAGACTTCTTCGATGCTCTGTTTCTTTACCTACTCACCAAGGCTGGATGAGGTTCTGTAAACACGTTTCAGGTACAGGTACAATCTATTTCAATGTCAATAAGTTTCCTGGGGAAATTATATACAAAGTGTCTGTTAATGTACGAATAGAAATGCAAATATTTCTAGTAAAATAAAAAATAAAAAGTTTCATTTCGCGGCACCTCGGTGACGTGTTTTTTTTAATACATAAATGTACTTGTAGAAATGACAGACGTAATAAAAATATATTCAGAATTTCATTTATTCATGTATACATGATTTGCATTAATTATAATAATACGTTTTTTCTCACCATGGCTTAGAAGGAAATTAAGCCTGAAGAAATAACGGGACCCTATAATTTTTTTAGAATATTGAACTGAAGTTCTTCAGATGTGTATGTATTTTTTTAGATTAAAACTTATAGTTATTCAAAATACAAACAAATGATGAGTATGTGTGTATAAATGTTTTTATGCTTTTCTTCCTCCTATTCAAAGGGTAACGAGAAAGCACATACATGTTAGATATATCTATTTAATTAGATATATCTATAACTGTCTCTAATGTTTATAATACTGCAGTATCCATCTCTTTATAATCTAAATCTAGTTCTAAATTCTTTTTTTCCTCTCAGTCCTTTTTCATTACTCATTAAAGGCTAACGTAGTATATATATTAAGTCAACCTTTAATGAGCAATAAAAAAAGTACTGAAGAAAAAAGGAATATATATATATGCAACGTTTCAAAAAGAGAAAGGAGACACTTTTCAGTTAGTAATCTTTTATTCTTTCATAAAGAGAACTTTTAATGATCACTTAGGACCAGAAACCCAAGCCAATTACAACTAATTTGAAATTGGGTTGTGTACTTCAAATTCATAATCTTTCAGCTTAGGTTTTGAATGGAAGGTAACACGTGGAAAAATACGCTTTTTCTAAGAATGTAGTAACTGGTGAATCGTATTCATAAATATGTAAGGCAGGAAAGCAAAGATTCAAAGGAAAGTAGCATTTTCGGTTAATTTATAATTTGATTATTCTTTCTCCCAATACGCGCACATTTATATGTTTTCGAAAATTTGGCTCTGTAAAAGACAAATTCATTCACTCATTGTCACTATATTCCTTCTCTGTGACTTTCCCAACAGCTGCATTTTTGCGTACTGTTATCTATATCCCAGGTAGTTTAATCTCTTTCCTCTCAAAGATGATACATTTCTGTATCACTTGATGAAATAAACATATCTATTCTTTGTAAATTCTTTTTTAAAAATATATTTTATAATAGCTGCAGTTGTATCAACTTTTGTTCAAAAAATTGACAAGAAAATTATATAGACTTTCATAAAATCTTAAGTGAATAATGAATGATAAACACATGAGTTGCAGCTATGAAAGCGAAAATACATTCTTAATTAAAATGTGTCCAACGGGAATAACTTTAAATATTCCATTTTTAGTTCTGTTTAGCATTTCACTTCATCTGTTGAGCAATGATAATCAATATCGGGGCTATAAAATTTTTCCAATACGTTATGCTGGTTTCTCCCTATAAAATATATATTTTTCACTAAAAATGATGTTAGCAAGTTTTTAATAATTAGGACACCTTCTATTATTTCCTTTAACCTCGAGTTTTTCAAGTTTTTAATATCTTTAGTTTTCTTTTTCATGAATTAGACAAGACTCCCCCGCCCCCTAAAAGACCAGCTAGTATTGTCAATAAATTAAGAAAACCGAGACAATCAAGGACGATCAATTGAGCAGAACATCTCAGTCCTTAAATTGTTTTATATTACCTGTTGCGAGAAAGTTATTAGACCATTAACAAGAAATGGAAAGCAAACAAAAACTTAGAACAATGATTCTAGATAATCCAAATCAGAAGCTTAAGAGGGTAATGAACAAGATATATTATTGTTTTTAGGAGTAAAATTATTGGACGAAAAAGGGGGCACAGTCCAGGAAGCTTCCCCAATAATTAATGTGGACATTTACCAAAATTAATGTGGCTTAGCTGTATGTAAGACGGCATCAGCAATCCAATGCGTCTGGTGCTCTAATACTGCATTAATTGAACAAAATGAAAATCAGCGCGAAGCTTGAATGCCTTTTGATCGGGACGTAGGAAGAGCAACACCCCTCGTCGATCCAGCTGCCTGTTGCGTCGGAGGCTACATGGTCAGTGCACCTGCTACTTACTCACTGTTGATGTTGAGTGTTGCTTGTTTGATCAGACTCCGGTTGCCATCGCGGAGTCGTGCCTTGTTGACTGGGCAGGTGGTGTGGGGGGAGATGCCATCTTGTTTTCTTTAAAAAAAGGATTTCCTTTTTGTTTTCGAGTAGACGCTTTCCTCGGGTGAAAATGAGTCGAGATCTTTAAAAGACAGAGTAAGGAGTTAGAAACCGAGTTCAGTCAAGATACACGAGACAATATCTAAATATTTGAAGTGAGCAGGTGTCTGTCGTAAAAATCGGCTCAGGGGAAGATATTTGAGAAAGTACCGGAAAAATCGGTTCGCTTTTGGCATTAAACTCTTTATTGTCTTTACGGATTTTATAAAAGGAAATAAAAGAGTTCGATAAATGAAAATGGATTTTAATCGGTTGAATCGTGTTTCTAGGTCTTGAGTAAAGTCTATCAATGAAGTGGATACACTGGCTTAAGGAACTTGTTTGTCTGGAAAGCTTTCAAGGGGATATAATTGTTAAAGAAAAAAAACTTTAATGAATAAAATGACGGTGAATAAAACATGTTGGTTGAATAGGGTACTGATAAGTTTTTCATATAAAAAGTATCTTAACGATACGCTTTCTTGTATTTTTAAGAGACAAAAGTATTGTTTCGGATAAAAATTAATTAATGAAGAAAACAAAACGCAAAAGGGGATGTTCATTTCATTCTTTTTTCTCTCAATGTTTACCTCAAGATGGGTAACGTTTCGAAAGTTTGATTAAATAGATTTTAACAGGGAAAAAGTTTTGCTCGTAAAAGTTTATGCGAAGAGATTAAAGTCTTCTTTGTCATATCTTTTGTTGTTATCGTAGCAAAAGGTTTTAGCAGCTTCCTCTGTCTCTTAAGAAGTTAATTTAATTAACCGATTTTTTCTTAATCTGTAGGCTTACTTTTTGAATACTTTAAAAAAATTTTTATAAGATGTTGTGTATTCCACAGAAAATTATTTCCTGGTTTTAAAAACGGAGAAAACTATTCGATTCTGAGTGATAATTAAAAGTATTGAAATTATCTACAAAAAATTATGTATACATGTTTTCTGATTCAAAAAAATTTGTTATTGTGTACAGATTTTCCTGTTAAATCAAGAAAAAAGTTTTAATATTGTATTTAAAAAAAGTCGTATTCAAAGAGAATTGAAATATTTTTATCAAGTCAAAACATTCTATTTATATAGGACCATGTTAGGATTATCGATTTATTAATTGGAGACGATATTGAAAATTTCGACGAATAATACTGCTTGAGCTGTTTCACATCTCTTCCCAAGTTACCGCGTTGCGGCCCAAAATAACTTGACACAGCAAGACTTAATATTTGCTAGTTTCCAACATTTTATACGAAAATCCAACATTTTTTCGAAATAACTATTTAACTGCAATTCTACTAACAAGATATCCAAAATACTCTATCTACAATAGAATTCGCTACATAAATATTTGTTTCATTTAAGAGGCAATCGTAAAATCAGGTTAAATAAATACATAAAAAAACCGCAGACGATTTCATGTTCGATGTGTCATTGTGGGGTTTTTGTATAGCGCGAAGAAACACAGTTTTTACAGAAACGCATCTAGATTTTTTTTAGGAAAAGATTAAACTCTTGATAAAATATAAGGCGATTTAGAAAATAAAGTTATTTACCTTTCTACAGCCGCAGAATCTCCAAATTATGAAAAAAAATGTGTTTAATGCCAACATATCTTGTTATTTTTAAATGTTAATCTTTTACAGTTTAGCCTTTTCTTTTCATAAATTAATTGAAATTATTTATTAATAACAACAGCGTGAGTGAGATTAGATAATTATGATTTGAGGTTTATGAAGCTATAGGGTAAAAATGTGACGCAATGCAGCAACAACAAATTTGAAATTGGGGATTATTAAAAAGCTTACACTCGATTATATTAAATGAGAATAAACAAATTCTCCAAAGAATTCCTCGTTCTCTTGTAGATCTTTTATAAAGTAATATTTAAAAGAGATATACACTAATTGAATAAAGGATTAAAATTTAAGAAACGTATTTTTCATTTCTATTGGGCTGCGAATTGGTTTTTTACCATTGTAGGCCTAGTACATTCCCCGGAAGCTGGTATTTCTTTTTAGTGCGGCATCTTATAGGCGGATACCAATCGCCACAGTTAATTTTGACGCCCAGTTTCCTCCATTAGAGGGAGATACATGAGCTCCGACAATGCGAACATGTACTAGGATTTAATTTTGCAGAGAGTACCCTAGCCAAACAGACACTCTAGGGATCTTTTACATGCCATATAATCATGCGACATGACCGCTGTCGATTTTCTTCATCATGTAAATCCACCGACTTGGGTCCTGAAAAATGTTCGATGTAAATATTATTGAAAAGAAGTTAACCCAAAGACTACAAGAATAAAGATAAGCAGTTTCAAAACATAACAGTCTTAGCGACAGTGTTGTCAACAACAACAAGAAGTCTTCGGAACCACGAATCTACAGAATCGTAAGTTCGTCAAATCTATTGAGGCTCAAATTTCCTCAAGTTGGCCATGATGTGGCAATTTGGAGAATGAGGTTCCATTTCAGGCGTCTACCTCAGTACTTAACCACAGTTCCCTTCAGCCACTGTTCCAGATTTGTCACAAGTAATCCTCGTGTTGTTTCAATGGAATCGTAGGCTTGAGTCATGTATACAATAAGGAATTGTTATGGTACGGAAGCACATACCCTTTAAATTTACTATAGAACTAATGTTTTTTCAGTGTTAGGTTTCGATTCCTGGCTTCGATGGTGGGAATATACTTTCCAATATTACATTAGATTCCCATACTTTTATTGCATAAAAATTTTTTTACATGAGTCTTTTTATAGTAATTGTACTAATTTTACACTCATTTTAAAATGTTTCAGGGAAAAAACACAATACAATTTTTTATATATTTATTGTTCTTTTTTTAACAATTCAGTTTTTTATTTTAAAATTCTGGCATGTGTTTTAATAAAAATGTTTGAATGAAAATGACAAAGAGTAACCAGTCGAAATTTTCGTTCATATTAAACGCAAAAAGTGCGTTTTTTGATAATATTACGTACCTTATTTATTACGAACTGAAAGTTTAGTTAGATTCCCATTTAATCACTTATTTAAAGAGAGTTCAAAAATCTTTCCTTGAGAACTGTTTGATTATAATTGTTTGGGTTTCTCGTTTTTAGAAAGAGAACAAATGCTAGAAATGTGAAAAGAAAAAGTACTCGTCCATTTAAGATTAAACAAAATTTCTTTCTAGCCAAAAAAAAAAAAAAAAAAAAATCAGATATTAAAAAGTCCGAAAAAATGTGAAAAACGGTATTTGTGTAAAAGTATTGTAAGAGTATCCGAAAAATATGACTACATTTACAAAAATGAATTAAAAACATAAATAAATCACCTCCGTTTTTTATCTTTCATAAAGGAAATACCAATTTCTATTTGTACGATTTCGATGTGCGCACTAGCAATTGCATCCAACGAGATTCCTGGCACTGGCGTGGTGAGTCCTGAGTGGGCCCTGTATAAAAATTCCTTAAGGGCCCTTTTTCTGGAAAATAAAAATGATCACATAAATTAAATTTATTGAAAGTGTCAAAGTGTTACACATGTTGGGGCCCGTGAAGCTTGGTTGCCTCTTATCATTGATGCGGCGGCAGCTCGCCCCTGGTTCCTGGCCATATTCCATGAAGCACTGCAGGGCGGACATTCTGAAGGGCCGACTTTTCATTTCATCACTGTCACTCGTTGAAGATTGGTAAACAATGTTTTTCACGTATCCCTTCATGAACAAGTCCAAATGGTTACGTCCTGAAATCTGGATGACCACGGTATTGGATTTCCTCTTTCCATCTATCGTCCGGTGAACTTTTTTCATTTCCAAACTCCAGTAGGGTAGTGCCCCAGTTACGCAAAACATATGTTGCTGATTTAAATTCCCCAAACCCTTTTACAACTTGCGCTTGTTCTTGTGGTGAAGCCTTTTTGAAACGAGAATGTTGAAAAACTGGAACATTACGCCATCTAGTTTGAGTTTTGTGAAACAGAAACTTTAATATTTTTTTTCTTCTAGAACTTAAAAAACTGTAAGTGAAATTTAAAAAAAAATTTTTTTTAATTCATTTTTGAAAGTGTAGTAATACTTTTTGTACACCCTCTATTATTGTACAAAAAATACTCATCCCTTCGCAGTAGCGCACAAAAAAGTTTTCAAGGGGTGGGGGGGAGGAAGGTTCATAATCGAAAGTCCCCAAACTCGTATCGTATCTCAAGACAACACCAATTGATTCTTGTAGACTTTGTTAACAAAAAACAGTAAAAAATAAATTATTGAATTAATAATTGGCATTAATTAATAAAATAAATTGTTAAGTACAAGTACTTAATTAAATTTTACGTTACATATATATATATATATATAGGATTATTATCAATCGAAAAAAACTCAAGGACTTTAGGGGAGTCCGGACCCCTAGTACACCCTCCCCCTTCCTTGTGTGTGCCTCTGTCCCTGCAAGAAAATTTATAAATTATAATGTTTCTAATAATAATAATACTATAGCATCCATTCTTTTATATTTTAAACTGTTATTTCAATTTTTTCATATCTTTTAAATTCTGTTGTCTGGTTATCTTCAAATTGCAATTCTTTTAAGTATTAATCATGTTAATTCCTCTCTCTCTAGTAGAGAAATTTTGATTATATATATATATATATATATATGCTTTGCTTGATAAAAGGGAATCTGACGGAACATTTAAAGTGCTGAATAAATAGAATTGTAGAAAATGTTTTACCCTTTTATTAATGCGTTACAAGTAAGTGACAAATCCCTTTTCCTTAAAAGCGACAGGGAATTCTGTCCGTCAAAATTTCGATGCTCTTTAAGCACGAAGCGGCAAGACGAATGCATAACAGTCATTTCAAGACCTTTTCTATTATTTTC
This sequence comes from Trichonephila clavata, assembly GCA_019973975.1. Taxonomy (NCBI): domain Eukaryota; kingdom Metazoa; phylum Arthropoda; class Arachnida; order Araneae; family Nephilidae; genus Trichonephila; species Trichonephila clavata. The sequence goes on along the minus strand of BMAO01002809.1, from coordinate 189,140 downwards.
GCTGTCGCTCAGAGTGTGTCATGAAATGACGCCATATTAGACGACGTTCTATTAAATTAAAAGAAATATATCAGAAACCTTTTCTAAGGTCGTCGCAGGGAGTTGCTACTTCAGACTTTTTTTAAAGACTTTTTCTCTTGTCGCTCAGGGGTCGCCTTCCGCGAGTAATGATTGCAGTTAAGAGAGGTATTTCCGCGTCCAGACGGAACATTCTAAATTGTCCAATTTACCGTTATTTAATTTAACGACTCTTTAAAGCCGAGGCGTGTGACGTCTGAGTTTTCTTACGGAAAGACTCAAGTGTTCGATTGCAAAAAGTCTGCGCATTGTTTGGATTGCAAAGTTTTTTGGACTGCAGTGAAACTTTTGTTTTACTGAGGTGTGTTTCTTAAGACACTCAAGATAAATGTTCTTAAAATATGAATAAAAGAATAGCTCTCATAAACTTCAGTAGCTCTCAGATAAAGCTATTATCCAGATATTGATATAGCTAGTATCTCTGTAAATATCTCAAAAAAAGTATAGCATGATGTTAACGGTTTAAAGTTTTGACTGAATTATGTATCGAGTAGTTAGATATTTAAAAAAAATTTTTTTTTTCCATTTCTGAAATCGTTTAGTTTTGCTTATCTAATATATCATCTTTAAACCCCGGGCTGGGCAAGGTCGACTCAGTCTTTCATCCTTTCAGTGGGTCAATAAATGAAGAGCTAAACACTGAGGGTTTTACCGTCAGATTGAGCAACTGACAGGAACATCTGCTCATGCACTTCAGTGCACAAGGTCGTGAAAACTGAGATGGACACAGCAGGCCTTGGCCCACCAATGGGTTGCTACGCTTCTGAGTTTAGTTTAGTCAAGAATATATCATCTTTAAATTATCCTAAATTTCAAGTCTGGCAAATTTTTGTTGAAAAGATTTTGAATTATGATAAGAGGGAGACTGGAGGAGACTAAAAAAATGAGTCCCTTATGGATCTTAAATGTGTGACTAAGTTTTCTAGATTTTCCTCTTCGAAAACATGTACATTGATCAATTGCAGCTTAAACACTCCATTATTTTGCTGAAACTTGGGATTTCTGAAATGAGGGTTATGGTAAAAGTAGTAACTTACTGAACGTCCTAAATATTCTGAATCTGTATCTCTTTTAAGTCCCCAAATGAAATTTTCACTCAATTTTCATAAGCAGTTCAGGAAATATTCTTAAAAGCAGACCCGATTCCCAAATTTTCTGCGTTGATTGGACGTATTATAATGTATAAATTTTAATTAGCTATCCACTTTACAGGTGGTGTTCAGAGAAGGAAAAACCATGATGAATCGTTCAATATAAATTGATCTAGAATACAGGAATACTTAATAATTTTCCTGAAATATTTCTAGATGTAATTATTGAAATCAAATAAAATTAAGTATATGCATTATGTACAAAAAATAAATAAATAACTGACCCTGAAATGGAAATGAAGTCATTTTAAAAGTCATTTAGCTATGCAGATTTTAAGTTAATTAATTAGTTCCCTGCGTAATCTAAAACCTTTTAGCGTTAAGCTTGATATTAGTTTCATTTAGCTATGAAGAGAATTGCGAAAACTATTAAGGCTATTCTCTTTTAGTATTATTATTTCTTTGATGAATGTATACCATATATTTTAGAATTGCTGTTAGTTTCATAATTAAACGAACAATTTACCCTTAGTTGCTCAGGAAAGCATCTTTCCAATGTCTTTTTTTCTCATTTGAAAATTCAAATTATATTTCTAAAGAAGAATTGTTTTTTCCCCCTTTCATTTATAAGTCTAACATGTGTAATGCTCTAGTTAAAAAATTAAAATATTTTGATATAAGAATAAAATCATTATTGAATTTTATAATTAAAGTAATTGAAATCTGCCTTTATTGTAATCTTACAAATAGAACGAAATAAAATTTAATGCGAAATTTAAGTGCATTATCTGTAAACATCCGGAGGAAAAAAAATTGTTCATGAAAAAAACGCTCAAAAATTTACTTCGGAAATTTACCAAAACTTCCTAAATTTCAAATTTTGGGGGAAGGTTTAAATAAGCTGTCCTTCAAAATATGTATTATTCGTCGATTTCAACAGTTTTTCAAATTAACTTGAGCAAAAATTCGTATAAAAATAATTTGAATCATATTTAAATTTGCATTATCTGTGTTATATTACATCTGCTTGATTTATAAATAAGTTCTGTTTCAACCAGCACAATCCTTCTTGTAGAAGGACTGATGCACGTTAAATCTGCCAAGATTCAAAGTCCTCTCGTTAGAGAAGGGGTGGTCGCGGTAGCCTTGTGGTCAAGGTAACGGACTCATGGTTGGTGTGTCATGAGTTCGAGCCCAGTACCACTGAAGACCCGCTGTATAAGGAAGCGATGCATGTTAAATCTGTTGAGAGCTCAAACGTACTCCCGTTGGTGTGGTGTGGTAGTTAGGAGAGAGGGTGCCAGCTCAGGTGTCGTCCTCGTCATTTGACCGTGGTTCAAAATAATGAGGTTCGTCACGAATAGCCCTCGTTTTATTCCGAAAAGCTACGTTGGTAAAAGAATCGATCAGTTTTCCTTTACCCCTTTCTTTCTCTTCATATATGTGAGTATTCCGTTGGAGAGACTTTTCAGATAAAGTTTCAAATGCAGACATTTGGTCAGTAAAATCACGTATTGAAATTATAAGAATGTAATCTCCTCATGTATGACAATGAAATAATATGGATTATTAATCATATATAATGTAAAAGAAAGCAGAAAGGAGTTCATTTTTTCTATTTATAGTAATAAAGTAAATTTTTTGTTCATAAAATTATTTTTATAAATACCTAAGAAATATTTTTTTAAAATAGAACTTCGTGGAGTAATAAAAAAAGTACTTCCTTTCTAATCTTTTCTCAATTATACGTGATAGTTAATCACGCCCCCCCCCACCCTATTTTTTACGTGTCAAAAAATAAAAGCTTTAAGAATTTTATCGTAATTTTCTGAAATGAAGAGTATAGAAATTTATATAAGTATTGTGATGTTTTTAAAAAGAAATTCAGTTTTCCTACATGACCTGAAAAATTCTTAGAAATTAAAATCTTCTGCGGAATTTGTTATCTTTTGGATTTCTTCTGAAACTGATCTCATCAGTATTTTTTTCTTTTTTCTTAATTTTACGACGATAACGGAAAAATAGATTGGTTATTGATGCTCATATTATAATTGTGTGTGTATCTTTCAAAGTTAAAAAAAATTGTTTTACCGTTGCAACAAAGACAGGGAAAATCCTCGTACCATTTTTGCGGCTATATATATATATATATATATATACTATATTATTATATTTCATTTAAATATAAATTCCTTGAAAAAGCATAAGAAAGTAGACCAAAACCTTAAAAACATATAATCATAAGTATTTAACATTTATTTAAACCGAAAGGATGATTACATTTAATTTCAAAACAATGTTGCCATCTAATTAAAAAATATTCTCCATTTCTGTATAAGTATTAAATGTTGACATATTTATTTATAATGTTCTTATTTCTACTCTTGTTCTGCGTCTGTTGAAGCGGTTCATCTGCGGAGAGTTCATTTGCATTCTCCAAGACGTCTAAGTACGCAAGTCACAAACGTCGTCTTCAGCTGAGTATCTATTAAAGATATTTCCTCTCGTGTAGAAAAGAATACTTAAACACGTTCAGAAACAAGAAAGAATTGTATGCGACGAAAATAAACCGGCTAGATAAACGAGAAAAATTTTTAAAACGTTAATTAAACCTGCACGGGTTTGTTGGGCTAATATTTATATAATCAGTTTGGGAAAATATTAAACAAACTCTTCATCCATTATTTTCAGATTTTTCCCTCTAAAAAGTGTTAATTACTCATTTTCCAATTTGAAGATAAAGAAAGTAATTTTCAATTTCTTTTTTAAATAATTTATTTTTATTTTACATCAACCGGGTTGAATTGCATTATTACAATCCTTTTCACGCTCGCATCTTCCTAGCGCGACGCATTTTAAATTTTAGATTAAATTATATATAAATTAATTTTAGACGAAATTTTAGATTAAATTAAAAAATCTTTTGTGACTCGTGTGTGAGAGTGATCACCCATGTTTAATTTTTTTATTAAAGCTGAGAATCGCAAGGGAACTTTTAAGAGAGAAATAAATATTTAAAAGCACGTGATGATGTTCAATGATAGTAAAACAAATTCACACATCATTCTATTGAAATTACTTACTACTTACTTGAAATTACTTTGTGAAATTAGTGTTATTTACGTCACAATCTAATTTTAATTAATAATTCCGAAAGAATTGAGTTCGTAATTTTGAACCGGGGTCAGGTAATGTCTATATCTGAGATCCCCCACAGTCATCTAACTACCTCTCCACGTCAACGTGAGGACTTTGAACCTCTACAGATTTAACGTGCATTCCCCCCACACACTATGGGTCTTAAATGGCATCAGAATTCAAACGCGCGAATCGACAACTCCGGTCACGAGTTCATGACCATGACCATTAGGTTACCGATACCTATTATCATGTGAAGGTTAAACGCATAAATCCATGCTCATGTATAAATTTAATTTTCATGACTTTATTTTACAATTTTTCTCAACTAATGGAAGTTGGCACCTTATTTAACTTAGTTTTTACTGTTCAAAGCCACAAATATAAAATATTTAATGTACTTTGTTTGAAAAACAAAAACGATTTAAGAATTAAACTAGATATACAGAGTGTCCCAAAAAATGTATACACACTTTAAATAATTGTAAATTTGGGGTTTATTATAATTCGAATAATTTTCAACATGTAAAAGATTCTACAAATATCATTCTATTGTCTTGTTATCGCATGTTCTCAAACTGATGTCTGTTCTGCTCCAGACACTGCTGACAACGCGAAGCGATGGAATAGCACACATGATGGAACAATTCCCTTGGGATATTCGTACATTCATGTTCAATGGTTGCCCTCAATTGAACAACTGTTGTAGGTTTCTGTGCGTAGACTTTGTCCTTTAGGTATTCTCATAAAAAGAAGTCTAGTGGTGTGAGGTCTGGGTATTCGACAAAACCTCTCTGTCCAATCCACCTGTTTGGCAAGATCCCACAACGAAAGGATCTAACATCACGATGGTAGTATGGAGGTGCCCCATCTTGCTGAAAATAAAACTCTTCCTGTTCAAAGTCATCTCTAATGCTCTCTACAAGTCTATCAGCTGCTAAAATGTGTATACAATTTTTTGGGGCACCCGGTATAATTGAAATTTTGGAAACAACGCAATGATGAATACTGCAATATTATAAACAATACAGACTGAGGACAGCTTTATAAAGAAGTGGAGTTGAATCGGTTTATGTCTTGCCAACCGTTCCTTTTTTTGTTTAAAATATTTATTGCAATCTTATGGAATATATCGGATAGAGAAGTTCTAAATCCATCATTAATAAAAAAAAAGAAACATACCTAAAAATACATTCGAAACTACTGAAATCACGTTATGTATTCCATGATAAAGTCCGTTTGCTAACATCATTAATAAGTATGAAAAATATTTTTCCTAACATGAATATTACCTCACATTATGAAGTGAAAACTGAAATTTTAAATATATTCTTAAGAGAATGTTTTTTTCTTAAATTTCTATTCATGGGAACTATGAACATTTATATTGTATTTGTAAATAAAAACACCCTACTTATCTAAAAGTAACAAAATTAAATCATATTTTATATATACACGCTATGCATATGATTTGTGTGGTGTGGTGTCAGCCTTTGCCATCAAGCTTCGTCGATAGATGGAGCTAGGATCAATTTTCTTTGCGCATAACTTTTCGCGAAGCAGTTCTTTTTCAGAATATTTATATTGACTGCTCAGAGATGAGCAAGATGGCTCGCATTTGCTTTATTGTTAAACAAGAATTTTGTAAATAGCTTGTGAATATTATCATAGAATAATTAAACCAATTGAATTCAAACTTATTGCAGTGTGTGAAGTACTTTGGTCATCACACAATTCACAGACGAAATATATGTTAATTACTAAAAATATATTTTACTTTATTGATGTATCTTATAATGATAGGTGGCAGTGGTGGCTGAGTGGTCAGGGTTGCGAACTAGTGGTCGATTCGCAGGTTCCTATCCTGGTGCCATTGAAGTCCTGCCGTGTTGAGGAACTTATGCACGTTCATTTCATTGAGGCTAGAACTCCCTTTGTTGATGCCAACAATTATTTTTTAATTGGCGTTAATATACAATCAATCAATCAAGTGGCATTTCCGTAAGAAGAGATTTAAAAAAAAATTATATTTTTTTTAAAAAAAACTAAAAAACACGCTTTTATAATGAATCGAACTAAAAAAGAAAAAAATAATTCTTAACATAAGTATAAAATGATGAACGAGAAAATTAATAACATTGAGGTAAAAGCGTGGGGTGCTCGATATCAATTGTTACAATTTCTTATTCTGAAATCCTAAGTTTGTCTAAAAATGTAGTAAAAAGCACCCACTCTTTACCCCAATGGCATTAATTTTCTCGTTAATCATTTTATTCTTATATTAAGAATTTTTTTTTCTTTTTAGTTCGATTCATTATAAAAGTGTGTTTTTTAGTTTTCTTTTAAAAAATATAATTTTTTTTTCATTTTTTAGTTCGATCTACAGAAAAAACATGTATTTTTAGTTTTTTAAACTATCATTTATTCATTGATGAATTAATCTTAAATGCATCATTTTTTTAAAATCCTGAATACCCATTGGCATCCTATAAATGGTTGGCAAAATGTAGGATCAGCCAACTGGAGGAAATCTGGAAAAGTTAAGTTTGAAACATTTCATGCGGAAGATGTTAAGTCAATGATATTTTTCACTAAAAAGAGCTCAAAATTCTCTCTGAAAGTTACATTAATCCGATGACCTTTAAATCAATTCTCAGCTGTTTTGGTAATGAAGCAATGAATGAGGTTTCATTCCTCAGATCCGACAAGAGAATTAAGAAAAAAGATTTTATATGCAAGAGTCTTTTTTTTTCCATTTTCAGAAAAACTAGACAATTGTTTCTATTATGGTAAGAAATTGCTGACGCGCATTTTCTCCCTTTTTTAGGGTTGTGACTTAATCTTTTAGTCGCTAAATCTGGAAATGGAATCTTGAATTAGTCGCCAAGACTGAAAATGGTTTATAGAATTAGTCGCCGAATCTGGAAATCGTATAATGAATTAGTCGCCAAATCTGAAAATCGTTATTCCTGATATCCTGATCAGGACAATGGAATAAAACTATGAAATTATTGTACTGTCATCGGTCCTTTACAAGTGTGCAAAATTTCGAATTAATCTGACCTTTTAAAGTGGTGAAACTTCTAAAAGCGTGTTAAAGAGAAGATTCTATGCTTTGATACCAGTCTCTCAAGGTGATTTGATAGCTTTTCAAAATTTTTCTGGGCTGTAATTTGGCAAATTTCAAAGCTATTTTGATGCTTTATATTGAATTTAGAAGTTCTTGCGAAATTTAATTTTTGGCGTTAAGTTTTTTTTTTCATTTTTGAATGTGCAAATCTTTTCTTCTTAAAGATGTCTATCTAGTTTCCAGTAAAAAATTTCATCTTAAATTTGTTTTAACGTTACTTTTAGCACAGAAGGGAAAAAAAAGAGAAAGAAAAGTGAGAGAGAACAATCAGCTTTTAGGTCACCAAAGTGAATGCTCTAAGTCTTTTTTAATGAATTTTAGTACTTTATCTTTACAATTCTCATTCTCGAAAATTGTAAGGCTCCAAACCGTGATAAATTCTGTAATGAAAAAAGATTTTCGCGTTTTATGATCACGCCACTGATGCACGTGATATGTTTTATGAGGTTCAAGTCGACGCGAGATATTTTTCGTCCTGAAACTTTCTGTACGCTAAAACTAAAACGTACACTACTGCTTTTCCTGTAAATATGGGTTATTCCCTAAAAATGGACATATAGAACACTTTCTTAAAAGAGAAGTATTTGTTATGGTAACTGAATTGTAGGTTCATGTCCTGATGACACTGAAGACTCTCCGTACATAGGGGCTAATGCACGTTAAATCCATCAAAGTTTAAGCTCCTCACGTTGACATGGTAAGGGAGTTTGGAGAGCGACATGCCTTTTTTTTATATTTCTGGTATTGTCCTCATCACTTGACCTTGGTGCAGAATTATGAGGCTCGTTACCAATAGCTCAAGTGTAGCTTTTTATAACATTAACATTTTTATGATAATCAAAAAGAAAAGTACTCTACTTCCATCTAAGTCATTCTGTTGAAACTCGTGTGATATTTTATCGTTCTTCAAGTTTTAAATTAAGAAATATTTAACAATATTTCTTCTCTGTTTCGGCGTATCTTATTGGGAATGCCGCCTCGCATGCCTTTTAAAAAAGAAAACGGTAACATTTTACAAAGTCAGTTAAGGATGGATAGTTAGGTTTAGCTGTGGATTCATACAATTAAATTTCATTTTAATTGAGAAGTCTTAAGTATTTACAGCATATAGGAAATAATTGTTTGCTCAATGCAAGTAATGGACTTATTCTATCGTCATTTTACTGAATTTATCAAAATGAGTTAGCTTTAAAGAGTTCTTAAATTTTTTAATATTTTTCCACACGTGTCGTAACTGTTGCGTATAGGATGAATATTAATGTTAAATAGAAGAAAGAAGTTTAAAAAGAAAAACAGTTTTTGTTGTACTTCCCTCCAATACCTGTTTTCACCCGTCATGAGCTTCCAAAGTATGTTATATTGCGATAAATTTCTCTAGTAATTTGTATCATTCGTAAAACTCATAAAAAATTATAAGTAATATCTTTTTAATCAGTTAATGTATTTTAATAATTCATTAAAATGAAATAAAATAATTCATTGAAAGGAAAGGTCTGAAAAGCACAAGTGAAATAGAATTAAATTATTAAGAATTTTTACGACATTTGTGTGGGGTTTATCTAGATAATCGTTTCTTCTTCATTTAGCTTTTTATCTATATTTTTGAGTCAAACAATATTTCAAAAAATTCCAATTTTAGCGTAAGACTACGTGCGGACTTGATGAAAATAATTTGTTAAAATCGCCAATCTAGCAAGTGTAACGGAAACATAATCATGGTAGGTCTTTATGCACTGTCAGAGCAAGGTAAATAAATTTAATTATTGACTATAAAATGTGTTATTTTGCTATTTCTTTCATTCATTTTTGAAAAATTTTATCGTAAAAAATTTGATTCTTCATAAAAAATACACGCTCCTGAGGCTAAAACTTTTATTTCCCAAACTTTGCTTGGAGCATTTTGTACGCATTAAGACTAATTTGTGTGTGTGAGATTATTTATTTTAAAGAAGTTCATTTTACTTCCATTGATGCTCTTAACTTCAAGAAGTTTTGGTTCACTAAACTCAAGCTTTTAAAGGCCGTAGCTGGAGGTATAATAATTTAAACACAAAAATAAAAGATAATTTCTACTGAAAATAAAGAGGTAAAATGTGAAATATGTTGTGCCATAATAAAACATTGAGCTTTCTCAGGAATATAAGATAACCTAAAATACAGGGTGAGCAAAAAAAGATGGACCCAATTTAAAAAAAATAATGTTATCGAAACTATTGGACATACTACAATAAATGATACATGAATGTAAAGAGAAATATGCTAAGTTTTTTTTCAGTTACAAATGTTGACTCTCTTGTTATGCGGTATACGCCCAATCTCTAAACCAGTTCGTTCCGTACATTTTGCAGTATCCCTCTATCATTGGTTTGTAATGCTGCACAAATGCTTACTTCTCCTCTGTTATCTGTTGTATCCATAGCCAATGAGAAGGCTTGAAATTTAATTATTTTTGCAAAATTTTCCATACCTTTTTTTGGGGCATTCTAAATTCAACTCTCGTAGTAGGCAAAAACTCTTTGTCATTGTCGCCATGTTTGAATTTTTAATAATAGTTACTCTGAATGTGCTGCTATCTGTTGATCTTTGGTGGAAAAAAACTTAGTATACTTCTCTTTACATTCATATATCACTTATTTTAATATGTGCAGTAGTTTCGATGATATAACTTTTAAAATCGGGTCCATCTTTTGTGCTCCCCTTATATGTTATATTCTGTACAGTAAATATGTCAGAAAATAATATCTCTGCAGCGTCATATTTCAATTTTTAATAGTCTTCCCAATTTTGTTTCGGATAATTAACATATGTAGCACTCTAATCTCAAAAATCATTTCCCTCATTAAAATTCGAATACTGTCAACAGATTACACTCAATGTGTAAGGCAGGAACGAAATAAGGTTGCCATCTTGATTGGGTACTCCTGCGCCTCCAAACAGTGACTATCCTATCATTTCAAAGAGAGGACACGACGCTTTCCCCAGACGATCTCTACATCCTCGTGACATTATCGTTTGTTCCACCCCCTCTTTCGTCCGATAAGGCCTGAGAATTTCCTCCCTCTGTTGCATCCTGTATGATGTTGATGACTGTATTCACTTTCGATCAAGAGGTTGGGAGATGGTATCTTCCACTCAAGAATCCGTTTTCATTTCGACACGGTTTAATTAAACAGGAGGATTGTTATTGACCCACTATGGGAATTGATCATTAAGTTGAAAATCGAGTCATGAAACTAGATCCTTTTCTGCATATGGCTAAAAGAACATTTTGATATATTTGGTGATATATTTGACTACCAGGTAAATTTAGAGCCCTCTGTGCCAAGCTTTTATTTTAAAGAAAGCTTGAGATTTTACAAAATATAATAAAATATGAAGGATTTTCTTTTCATTTTGTTTATTTTTCAAATTTTTCACCTCATTTCATATGGTGACACTCAGATGTGTAATGTTATGTCAGATGTGTTAAGATCCTCACTGGAAAAAACTATAAGGCGATGTTAGTTATAAAGAGTTGTAAAGTAATAAAAATTTACTGATAAGGGAGACCTCGGAAAACCAGCCATTGGTACAAAATAATAGCTCTACTCTACTTCGAAATCTTCCTGCAGAATGCATACAAGTTCTATAACCAAAGAAATCGGGAGAACAGAAAGATGAGGATGCGTCAATTTAGGGAATCAGTTATTATACATTTATTGGATGGAGACGGCTGCAATGCAGGAGAATGAAGCAATTATAATACAAAATACACAACTGATTTTCATTACTTAGAACAGGAGTAGGCAGACTTTTTCAGGGTGCGGGATACTTTTACTTTTTTTCAAGGAGTTGCAGTCCACTTAGTGTCAGTGGCACACACAAGGGTGGGGGAGAGGTCCACGGGTCCGGACCCTTCCTCATAACCCTTCATTTTTTTCCCCCGGTTCTTTATAGTTCCATATAAATAGGATGTAAAATGTATTTGATATTAGTAATTTTATTTATTTATTATTGTTAATTATTTATTCAGTAATTTATTTTTCGCTGTGTTTTGTTCCTAACAATCGAAAAAAATAAAAATAAAAGAAAATGTTTAGCTTTGTATTGAGATATGATACACGAGAATGGTAGACCTTCAAAAAACCCTCGAACCCCTTCCCTTTAAAAATTCCTGTGTACGTTACTGCCCAATGTCGTAGGTGTGGAGAGGTAAGGAAAAGGTTATTATTATAACTTAATAATTAGAACGAAATATGTACTTATACCTACAGAACTAAAATAAAAATAACACTTTTAACACCGCGTTTAAAGAAAAAGGCTAGATACAAACATAATAATAATTTTAGCCCCAAATATAATTTTTTTCAAATGATGCATTTATTATGAAACAAAAAAAAATAAAACATTTTCATCTAAAATTGTTTTTTGTTGGTATAGTCAGTAAAAGAGGCTTAGTCTGCGTATCTTGAATTTTCCAAAAAATTACTAACTGGTAAAAGTTTTAGGCGCGGTCACCCTAAAATGTCTTGGCGGTCCACCGGTCGATCGCAATCGACGTAAGGCCCACCCCGGACTTAGAACATCTGTAGCGGTACCATCTACTTAAGCCAGTAACAACCTCCGCACCATGGTGATCATTTTGGTGTAGTGGATAAGTTACTCGACTTCGGATCCAAAGGTACCTGGTTCTATCCTACCGGATAAGAGCGCCACTTCACATCTTTCTCCTCTCCAAAGTGAAAAAAAAAGTAAGGACACAAGGTAATTTTGTCCAGTGTATCACAAAAGCCCAGTATTTTGTGTTGATCCTTACTTTAAAGCTCATCCTACTCAGCAACAACACAGCACATATTACGAGATATCTCGTAGTTGGCTGTCAATGGGTTGGTGAAGTGACCTTTGTAGATCCATTGTAGAAACACTTTTAAATTCATACATTCTTTATGTATTTTGATTAGCCATATGTTCTTTTTTTCTCGTGACTTTTTTTCTGAAGAAAGCTTATTTTGTTTTCAAGATGTTTTATTTTGAAAATTTCGTGGATCTTTTAATTATATAAACCGTATTCTATCTCCACATTCCTGATATATCTTTGACATCAATAATCTGTTTCTTACATAATCTTCGACTAATATATTTGTTTTAACGGGGATAATTTTCAAATTTATTATTTTGCAATAATTCAGTCTTTAAAAACCTTAATAAAATGCACCATTCTTAAATTATCTAATCATTGAATTTCCATGATTTTTGCATTAAAAATACGGTAGCATTCGATTGCTTTTTTTCCTCAAAAAATTTTTCAATCAGAAAAGAAAAACTTAATGCTTCGTTGTATCACTAAAGAGTTTTCAAAGATATTTTTCGAATCAAGTTCTTCTCTGAATTTAATTCGTATGAAAATGGGCCCTCAAATTTCTTCCTGTTCACTCTTAGGCTTAATGGCCTATTTTTTTTTATCGTCTTCGAGAATAATGGAATAATTGAAAGTCAAAGTGCTGTCAAACGATGGAAGACCCCCATCAAATCGTTTATTCCAACTCTTTCGAACAAACGATAAAAGAAAGAAAACATAATTTAATATTTATTTTTTATATGATCTTGTGATAGGGGGCTGGAGGAAAGAGGGAGGCCAATTTCGCCTCTCCCCCTTAATCATTCGAATATGGGTGGGGATGACAGGGAGGGTGGAGATGACGATTCAGCAGATGTCCGGTACAGATTAAGAAATACCGTAGTCGTCTAAAAGAGAGAAAGAAGAGAGAAGTTTTTTTCCCCACCTTCCTTTTCTTCCGCCTTCACTATAATTTTCCTTTCATCTTTTTGCCGACCAACTCTTTCTCTCTCCTCCGAAAGGAATTTTGATTGGGTGTAAGCACTTCGAATGTTTCTCGCACTCCTGGGCCGGTTCCATTCCTCTCTTAATTGGGGGAGGGAGGAAAAGGGGGCGATAAGAAGTGAAAAGAACTTTCCGTTGCGTTACGTGATTGTCGGCTGCGGATTGGATTCCTCAAATAGATTCTTGGATGATTTTGTCATTTCCCGATGTATACCCCCCTTCGTCTTTTTTTTTTTTGCACGTCCTTAAGAATGGCTCACTTTTTAGAAACGATAGAGAATCAACAGATTCTCGCATTATTATAAGATTTCTACCAAAGTTCTGTATGCAATAAAGATTTTTTTTTTTTGAAAAACACTTTTTCTTATTTTGACAGTTACATATTTGTATAATTTTACAGAATCGTGAATAGAAGAATAAATTTAGCACTTTTAAATTCATTTCATATACTTCTAAGTATAACACATTTTAATACTGTAGGGTAATGGAAACTTAAATTTTTATTAATTAATTTTTTAGAATTACATTTTTTAAAATTGTATTTTCTCTTGTACTGCTTGTTTAGTCCAATAATAAAGGCAAACAGTGGGGAGGGTATACTTGCAACTATTTTTAATTCTGTTATCTTAAGAGTCTGTTGCTGTATTAGTAAGGTATTTTACTTTTGACCTATATTGGCTTGATACTTTATTGCGCCTATTGTAAAACATTAAGTAAGAATTATAGTAATTTAGTTTATTTTAATGGTTTTATTTGCATTCATATATTGTGTGTGAACAAATTAAAATCTTCATTTCCAGCAAAAGCTTGTTTTTTATAATTCAGATAAAAATTAAGTGTATTCGTAAATTTGACATTGTCAGAAAGAAATAATGATCAAACTTTATTGAAAAAGTAATTAAGTAATTTTAATAGCATTATAAATTTTCTCCATAAAATTTAAAAACATATTTTATTATTAGAATATGGGTTAATTAGGTGGTGATCAATGGGTTCTCTTCTAAAGCGATGCAAAGACAAGTAAAATTATTTGGTGCAGCGTTGTTACACGAATATAGACCATGGTAGACGAACTCGTGCTGGCGCCCCTTTTGTCGAAATGTGAGTTCGAGTCCTGGTGACAATGTAGCCCCCCTTTTTGTAGGGGCTGAGGCACAATGAACATGTCGAGGTTCAAAATCCTCAAGTTAGTGTGTTGTAGAAGTTTGGAGAATGTCGTCCTCGTCAATTAACTGTGGTTCAAAATACGCGATCCGTCACCCATTGCGCATTCGTATAGCTTCACAGAGCGACTTTAATATACAGTCGATCCTCAATCGATTACATGAATGTGTATAGGCATTTATTCTTTAAATGTTACTTTTCGAAAGAAATAAGATATCACCTTTGTGCAATTATTTTGCTCTTTATACATGATTCTGTTGCTTGTCATTTTCTATATTGATATAATATTTAAACTTTAATGAGATGTATTCCCAACACCGAAATTATTTTGCAGTATATTGTTCCATTGAACCAAAAATAAAAATTAAAAATAACATGCAAATATTTGTGAGCTTTTTTAATATTGTTTTTTGTTCTTAGTAAATTTTATACGTTGCAGCACCTCTCCGAGAATCACAATTAAAACACGGATAAAAGAGCTTAATGAGAGCCCAGTATAGAAAATATTTAAAAAAATATTTTTTAAAGTGTAAAATTGAAGGGATCTCATTGACTCCTGTTTGCATTAAGTCATAATAAATTACATTATCGTTATATTTATACCATTTGAATCCAATTTGCGTTACATTGGTTTTTAACATTCTTTATTTTCATTCATATCTTGTTTGCTTTATATGAGTCGAAATTATGTCCCTTTTGTGCCATCCTATATTATGTCCTGTAACAAAGTAACTGATTTTTTTAGATCCGAAGTAGAATAATTCTAATATTTTCTAATGATGTTCATCTGTGTAAATGTGTTTTGCAGCAATAGACTGGTTGAATACGGATCAGTTATGACATTTTTTTCTCAAAATTAGGAACGTGTTTTTTATTAATTTATTTTTTGTTCTGTTACCAAGATTAAAGATCAATACAATGAAAATAAATAAATAAATAAGAATAAAAGCAGATATTTGATTGTAAATTATTTTATGACCAAATTTCAAACAAGGAGTACCATAAAAATTTCTATTGAATTTTCGTTACTTTTAGATGTATTAACGTGGAATCATGTGATGTTTTTACCATCGATTATTGGAACTGTTTGTCTCATCTGTGGAGGCTTTTTCTGCTCGAAAAGTGAAAGAGATCGTGGCTCTAAGCTTTAAAAAAATTCTTCTTCTTGTTCCAGTATGATTTGCCACCTCCATTGGATGCTCTGAATGGAATTGGCGACTACCTCTAATGAAGCCACACACTATCCGCCAATAAATGAAGCTCGGTCGCCATTCTTTATATCCCACTTAATTGCATCCGAGGAAACCCGGGAGACCACTGCGCCAAATGCACTCGCCAGCATTCATTCATCGAAATGCGTCTCATCAATGGCTTGGCGACGACGACCCGCGCCAAAGTCATTGAAGGAAACGCTCGCCATCCCATCTCTCGTCGACAGATAATTAACGAGAAGGATTTCTATTTGTTGAAGCTGGATGCTTATTTATTTACATCATTTGCTTAGATGTGACATTGAGTGTGTGGGAGAGAGAAACAATTTTCATTTAATCTGAGGGGAAAAGTCAAACAGTCGGAGTTTGTCATTCACGGAGCCAGTTTATAAGGTGTTACGTAAATCTGATAATGGAATTATGAGGCGATTTATTTTTTTTATAAAAAGGTGGAGGTTTGTGATAAAATTGTGTTCTATTTTCGGTGCCGCAAAATTCTTTAAAGTATATATGAGTGTGGGGGTTTCGTGTCAGACCAACCACCTGACCGGAACATCTGCTCATGCACCGCAGTACCCAAAGTCACGTATACTGAGTTAGGCACAGTAGGCCTTGGCCCTCGTCGGCTGTTGGGCCACTGAGTTGTTAATGAGCGTAAGTTTAGTTTATAATAATAAATAATATACCTGTATACTTGTGCTGTTTTTGCTGACTCTGATCCCCAAGTTGTCAAAGCCGGTAATGCTACTGTCGAATTGTAAGTTCAAGACTTGGTGTCACTAAAAACCCGTATTGTAGAGAGGTAGAACCTATAAACCTGACAGGTCTCAAAGTCTCAAAGTTTGCTCAAAGAAACAAAATGCGTGAAAGATCTTGTCACAATTTCAAACTCGGAATATCAAAAACGTTGTTTTGCGTTTACTCGGAATATCAAAAAGATAATGATAAATCCTGCAAACAAAAATCATTTTTTCCCTCTGCTCAGCAAATAGCTCGTGAACTTATTTTGCACCTTTTCGAGAACTTTGATTTTCTTTTTATAATCAGAGACCAAAATAAGGTTGCAATATTCAAGAGTCGAGGAAATAATATCAAAATCTAAATCCTTTAAGGGAAGCTCATTAGAAAAACCTCCAGTTTTGCGTTTGAGAAACCCTAAGATCACTAAAACGATTCTTCTTAAATTGTCTTGTGTTGAATAATGTGTGTGAGTGTTTAAACTGAAATATTCCTTTTTTTAAACTTGTTTTACAAGACCTTTCGTGTTTGTATTTTGTTAGTTAATAATTTCCAACTGTATACCATTTCCCTTTATTTGAACGAAATAAAATTATCCATAATTTAATAACTTATCATTTAAATGATGTCCCCGTCTTAATATCACTTTTCTATCCTTGACATGACCCGATTTCCTAGAAACGAACTCTTCGTGACCTTCCATTCTGTTTCAACCTACGGCTACCTAATGCGTATTTGAACTCTTAAAGTTTATTTTTTTTGCGTGAGAGCGAACCCACATATTGTACGCAGACGGCCCCATCAAAAGTCATAAGGCGAGATGGTCTGGCGCATGCCCAGTGCGTCTATTATCGATTCCCGTGTTTCTCAAAACGATACACAGCAACGAAATTAAATTATTCCTTCACAAAACAAAACCATTTTTCAAGGTCTTAGAAAATGACAGCTGGGGCCTCCTAATGAAATAAGAATTTTTGTTTCCCGCCGCATTAATCCTTTTTCCCAATGAGTTATGGAAACAATTTCCCCTTCTCTCACGTATAATTAATCTGGACTGCACGCGACCCGAGCGCTTAGCCTCACTCCCCCCCCCCCCAAATGAAATCTTTTATTGTGTGTGTACGCGCTTTAGCGCCAACGGGCGAAAAAAAACTCTCGCCGATGCGCCATTAGGGGCGGGGGGTCTTTGTGGGCGAGAAAAATTTATGCCTTGGACCGGTTTATTAAATCGTGTTGTGTGTGACGTGAACTGCCCAGTGGGGGTGTTTTTAATCAAAGGATGTTATTTCTTTCTCCAAAGTGTTTCACTTCGTCTGCTATCGGTGACATTTTTACTGATTACTCTCAGTAACTCGCGGTAATTTATCTCATCCGCCTCTCCCCCTCTTGAGGCATGCAGGGTGTCTCAAAAAATGGATACACACCTTAAATTTAAATAACTAGCATGTTGGTCAGGTCGATGCTGGAAATTGCTTATAGACTCGTATGAAAAAACATCTTCTGTAAACACGGTAAAAATTACGATGTTTTCATTAGTGAAGATGTGAATATGTCATTCTTGATTCGTCGAGAAAGCAGCGGGTCAAAAGATGCCTCACATTCTTAGACACCTTGTCCATTTCTGTGTTCTTCCAGGTTTTAATATGTAGAGGTTTACTATACCCCTACTGTAAAGAATGGGGGGGGGGGTTCTTAGAATTTTTTAGCGATACCTCAAACTGAATCTGTAGCATATTTAATGTCACCCAAAAATTTTGCAGCATAATAGAGGTAATTTTTAAATATGTTGAATTCGACACACAAACGCAGTAATGTGTCAAATCGGGCTACTAGTAAACTGTTTGACGGGTTTTTCCATACAAGCCAAGAGGGGTGTGAATCAAGAGAAGAAACATGACTTAACCACGAGACGAAAACGATGTCCTCGTAACTGATTTGAAATATGTTCTATTTAACCTATTTTCGATTAATTTTTCTTATGCGTATTTTGATATCCTTACTTTTTAACTGAATTTTATTTTTACCTATACTTAGCAGAAGAAAAATTAAAAGTAATATCACACACAAAACTTTTTATAATGCAAGTGTAACATCGTTTCATATTCTTGCAATTTGTAACGTCTTTTTGATGTGTAACATCTTTACTCTCGGTTGCTGGATATTTGTTGGAGTGGTTTCGTGAAAAGGGACGGAAATGCGTAACAGGAAGTCGGGGGGAAACGCACGCTGTTTGATTTGACCAATTCAACGCCTTCGGGGTGTCTCTTCGCTAGCCTCGTTGTGGGGTCCAACTGCAGTAGCAATTAAGGCGCTCGCCTACCGCACATACCAGCAAGTCTTATTAAACTTCATCCAGAATAAACTTGTGATTCTTACGCTCAAATGTCAAAGTCTCAGGGCTCGTTGTGTGTGAAATCCGAGGATATATTTATATATATGTAAACTATATATTAACAATTATATTTCCTGTTAAACGTCTGATAAAGCTCATCATTCTTAAAAAAATAGGAGTAAGTAACAGGGAATTATTTGAATAAATATTTAAGTGCTTATCATTTTCATACTTTGAGGTTAATTCCTGTCGATGTCAATATAATATTTTTAATTGTGATTAAAAAAGATTTCTCGATTAAAAAAAACTAACTAATTAAGTAAACGGCTATTCTTGATTTTCTCTAAGGTTGCGTGGCACGGACACATAACATTTCGTGGGCTGAGCGGACACTTTGAAACTCATCGTGGTTTGATCGGACACATCCCCCCCCCCTATCTTAGAACAGATTCGATTACCGAATTACAAGGATAAATACATTTTTGCCAATCAAATTTAATTACTTGTATTAAATTGTTCAGATGTTATAGTGTGAATACATTTTAAACATAGCGAAATGTAATAGAAATAAAAACTTTCAGAGAAATATTTAAAATTAATAGTAAGTAACAATGTAATGAAAGGTATGAACGAATTTCAGGCATTTTGTAGAAAACTGTATTTTAGAGTCAAATAAATATTAGAACAGGTGCAATAGCCATACAATTAATTAGTTTCATGAAAGGAAGAAAAAATAAATACTAGAAGTAAAATACGCAATTTATATACAAGCACTTAGAAAATCTATATTTTATACACGCCGAACTAAAATCAATTAAGTAATAGTAATTTTCTTTTATTTTTTTTCTATGTAACGTGTAATAATTTTAAATTTAAATATTCATGAAAAATATTGAAAACAAAATTTTTTTAAAGTACATTTATAAAAGCGTGTATTTTTTCGATTAAAAAAAAATGCGCAATCTTTTTATAAAATAATAAGAATATCAAGTGCCACACATTTCGAAAATATTTTCTTTCACTTAAAAGCCTTTAGAATATTTTTGAAAGGAATTCAAAAGAACTGTTATTTCTTACCCCAACAACAAGTTCAATTCTTTTGCGTTAGTTCAATTTTTCTTTTCATTTGCGTGCGTTATGGCCTTATCTTTCATTTCTTAGAAACACGTAAACACAAGAATTAAATTTTAACTGTTTGACTTAAGCGCTTCTCCTAGAACTACGAATAAATTACTTTAGATGTGGAAATAGCTTTTTTATAATGATATTTACATTTGGTCATTATTTTTGACATTATATACACAGCAATCTTTTGCCGTGAAAAGCTTATTTCTTTCTTTTGTACACGTTATAAAAATATTCTGATCTTAAAAGCAGAATTTATTCCTCGTCATTTGTTTTAAAAACAAAATACACATATATATGATGTTAGATATTAAAGTCACACCATGATGAAGGAGAGCTGAAGAAACATGAGAATGGAAGATGCATATAATTAGCATTTAAGCTCAATTGAACTCATGGAGGGAGAAATGGCATCTAAAACTATGCATAAAAGGAAAGCTACGCAGCGGATTTTTCACTTAGAAACCATATTTGAGTTTTGGTTGTTTGTGAGAAGATCGGACATATATGTCGAAATTCAATAGTGGCAGAGTCGCGGACTAACGATAATGCGTGTATCATTCCGCGATATTACTTTTCGTTTTGGACGGATTTCGACGACTATCATTCAGTTTTCTTGAATTGATGGATTCAGGAGGGTCCTACTGAATGTCATGCAGGATTTAGTGGCTTGCCACCTCTAATGCCTGAGAGAAACAGAAGTTCTCCCAGGATAGGAGTTTAAGCTTCCCTGCGGGAAGCAGGCACTCCAAGAAACATTCAATCCTTCAAAATATGCTGTTAGGAAGATATTGTAGGATCGAGTAGCCCAGGGGTCGGCAACCTACGGCACTCGTGCCACATGTGGCAAGCGGGGCAATTCTCAGTGGCACTCTGAACTACTCTACAAATATGTCAATTTTTGAGTGGATGATAGTTGATAAATTTCTAATGAACATTATTTGACAAACAACTTCAAAATTATGGACATTTACGGAATTACGAAAAGATTTGAAAGATAACTAAAGATAAATTTACAGACAAAAATTAACTGCATATACTCTGCTTCTCGCTTTTGGTTCTACATACAAAGTGAAAAATCTTTCCTCACATGAAAAATATTTCGAGTCCGCAAAGAAATTGATAAGCAATCGTATGCGCTAAGAATCTTGTCAAATTGAAAGTCACAGTGGCGATATGAAAGTGTGTGTGTAGAACGGTACAAGAACTAGGTTAGTGTGTGTGTGTGCATTAAAATTTTTATTCATCTTTTTATTTAACTGTAATGAAGAGAAATACTTATATTCTACGATGTCCATTTCTTACTTTAATAAATATTTTTAAAAACACATATGTTCAATTAAAATTTTTTAAAAAAAATAGTTATATATTTCCTGCTGTTTATTTTTTTTGTTAAGAAATACACTCATGTCCATAAATTAAGGCTAATGAAGTTCAAGCAAAGAAAGAGACAGAAGCAAAACAAATTTGACTTATTTCTAAAGTCTATTTATTAAACAAAAGGTAAAGAGCAAAAAAGATGCTATATGTTTGACATAATTAATAAAAATTGCGATATTTACTCCCTGGAGCAAATTTCAAAAAAAGAACCTATTTACAAAAAACAGTATAACATGGTTAGTATGATGGTTAATACGGAGTATGTCTCCCGGACGATGCAATAAAGGCCTTGCAACGCGTACACATGCTGAGTATCAAATTATCAATCTGATCTTGGGGAATATTACACCACTCATCAAGCAATGCCCTCCGAAGTTCCGGTAGACAGGTGGGAGGGGGTTGACGGGCTGCAATTTGTCGGCCAAGAATATCCTACACATGCTCTATTGGATTCAAGTCCAGTGAGTATGCTGGCCAATCCATACGGGCAATATACTCCGATTGAAGGCATTCGTCTACAAAGTTTGCACGGTGAGGACGGGCGTTGTCATCCATAAACAGAAATTCAGCACCCATGGCGCCCCGAAACAAATGTACATGTTGTTCCAGAATGACATCCCGATAGACGTGGCCTGTCATCGTTACACTCTGAACATGCAGGTCAGTTCTGGAACGAAGAATAATTCCTCTCCAAACGAGCCATCCTGCACCACCGTAACGGTGTCGTTCAGTGGTGCTCTCTTGGTGGTAACGGGTACCTGGCGCTCTCCATATGAAAATCCGGCGAGAATCAGACTGCAAACTAAACCTGAACTCATCGGAAAACATCATACAAGACCACTGTTGCTGTGTCCACAATGCATGCTCTCTACTCCGGGTTAATCGCAGGCGACAGTGAGTTGCGGTAAGGGGAACACATCTGACAGGCCCACGAGCATATAGACCAATGTGTCCTAAGCGTCTGTACACGGTCTGCCTTGAAACTGTCGTACTGGTAGCTGAAAAGAGCTGACGAGACAGGTCTGATGCTGTGCTCCGTCTGTTTCTTTTGGCAGTAACTGCCAAATACCGGTCCTCATTCGGCGTTGTAACTCGGTGGCGACCTGTGCTGTAACATCTACTCACATTACCATCCTCTTGGAATCGTTGCCAAAGCCTGGAGATGACACTCTGGGTGATTCCAAGTTCCTCGGATACTTCCAGCTGAGTACGTCTACATTCTAGTCGTCCGATAATTCTACCACATAAAAAATCATCCAAATGCTTCCTTTGTGCCATAACTATGCGGTTATTGCACTGAAAGGCTTTTAAAGCGCTTGTGAACAATTTTACTTCTTTGCCACCATTCCTTATATACACCTCTCTTACACTCTCGTCATTGTGACGTACTATCCGCGCCATCTGGTGGTTTCCTGTAATTTGCATATTCTTCTTCAAGATGTGTGTAATAATTCTACAGGTGAAATTTTTATTTTAGAGTTCAATTTCTGTGTGATTCTGAATTATCCTTAATTTATGGACATGAGTGTATCTTTAAATGATGCAAAATTAATTTATAATAAAAGTAAATATCTATATATTACTGACCTCCATTCTCTAACTCTGCGTGCATTATCGCGGGAATCGAACTGTTTCAAAAATGTCCTACTGTGTGGCACGCTGAATCCTATTGGCAGATGGGTTCGGCACGCCACAGCAAAAAGCGGTTGCCGACCGCTTGTGTATCCACTTCATAGATCGAATCATGAATTATGTTTGTTAGCAGCCGGACAAATATCGCTCCCAGATAGTATCAAAAGATAAACATTATTGTGGCTTCCTATGATACTGCAGCAAAGAGACACACGGCGACAGTGGTGTGCTCAACGACAAAATTAAATACAAAAATGGCATCCCATCGTCTTTCCAGATGAGTTCCGGTTATGTGTCTCCGTGTCTCCGAGGAGAGCTTTTGTTAAATTTTGGTCTACTTTACTGTGATTGAGTCATTTTAACAGACTATTTGGAGAGGTATCAGTTTATCCCACTATTACACGGCAAATTACTCGAAGCTTTGATCAAGAAATAACGTGATTTGTTCCTCCAAAAGTGCCGTGTTATGTTGTCAGTTTACTTGTTCACTCATCTCGAGGTGCAGTTTAGGAATGTGAGAGCGACGGAACTCTGACACTCTGACATATCCTTCCCTTCCTCATGATCTCGTCTCAAGCGACTATTTATTATTCTCAGAATTGAAAATAAACTGTTGCGGTGCTGGTGATACTGATACTTATAATTACACTCAAGTGATCGAACAATTGGGAGTTTTTTTATGGTTTGTTATTTATACGATCCTTTGCCAATATGCAAATTTTGAGAAAGAAGAATCAAATTTTTAACAAGTAACGAATAAGGAAAAATATTTTAAAAATAAGTGATAGAGCATTTGATTCTCCTAGTTATTAAAACAATTACGTTCTATAACAAAAGGCTCCATTCTAGAGAATGAAACTTTTTTTAGAGCATTTAATGCCCTTCAAGGGAATTTCATTGGAATAGAACAGAAATAAGAATTTAACGAACAAAAATAATTATCAGAAAGCGACAAAAAATTTGTTTGGCTTCTCATTAAAAATGACGAAGGGAATCGAGCAAAGGAACATGTTAATAACTAAACAATCTTTGCAAATCATTTTTAATGTTTATTTGTTAGATTTTCTTTTAAATATATGACTAAATATATAATATATCTATCCATTGGTAAAGAGAAAAATATTTAATCTTAACAAGAAGTTTTAGTTTTATTCATCCAAAAGGCTTAGGACAATTTATTTTAAAGTATATACTTTTTTAAGAATAAAACAATAAATGTTACTGAAAATTGTTATTACTTGATGTACGAGTAACACATTTAAATGTTTGGTACCTGCTACAAATAGTTTTGACTAACTAAGGACCCTTACAAGTTTTTTTTTTCTTGCATCAGAATATATGTTAATAGATATGATTCTAATTTATGTTTGTGCAGCAACATTTTGAAGCCTTTTTGGATACACAGTGTGGAGGTTTGTAACATAAGAAAATTAGGTTGATTTACATGTCCTCACCATCTTTAAAAAACCATTAGGCACGTGTCCTACGATTGCATCACTCCATCATCACAATGAAAAGAATCGACGGCATTATTAATTCCTCTCAAGTGGCAGCAAGGACGAAGCAGAAGTTCTGGACGTAAGCAATCACACAGACAAATTAAATAAGATTCTTTCACATTTCTCTGGCAACAAGCGAAATTTACACGTACTTTTAAAGAAAAAAGAAGCTTTCCGTCGGCAGTGGAATGATTTGAAAAAAATTTTAAAAAATTTTATACAAAAGAAATTCTCGCCATAAATTATTTGTATTAATCAAATAAAAGTAGAATGTGCTTCTTAAAAAAAAGCCTATTTTATACTTAAATTTCCGTGATTTTCCGCATTACTATTATGCCATTTTTAAAATGTGGTATTATGCTCGGTCATTGACTATTTACAAAGTTTTAGAAAGTCATTATATACTTACAAATTATATTTTAAGTGTAACACTTCTTACGGGCTGTCACACTTTCAGATTGTTTTAAATTTTAAAAATAATTTATAGGTATTTGAATTTAAATCCAAAAATATTCATATCTATATTTCTTGAAATGACTTCTTTTTTTGAGGAAAAAATATCATTTAACTGTACTACATGTAATAAAGAATACCATTTGTAAGAAGGGTCCTTTTTGAAGGATTGCAATGCAGATTCAATTTAAACTATCAATCGCTTTCTCTCATTTATAAAAAAAAAATATATTTATTACTTCGTTTGTAAAAATTTTATGTACGAAATGCATGCCGACTGTATACTTAGCTACAGTTATTTGCGTACCGAACTAACACTTTCAGATTTCATGCTACATGATCCAAATTATTTATATTCCATTAAAATATTTCATGTTTTAACAATAACAACCTTAATGTAATAGCAATGGCAGAATAAACATTCAATTTTAAGGGGATCTAGAAGCTAAATGATAACCATTTCTCGTCTACTGTAGATAAATCCTAAACGTGTTTTATTACTTTCTAACTGAACGTCTTCTGTTTAAATTAGTGGCCCCGTAGCCGAGTGGTCGTAAGCGCGAACACTTGGACCGTATTATCGAGTCACGGGCTTAAACCTTTGTGCCACTGAAAATCCATCGTGTAGTGGGGTTGATGCAAATTAATTCTATGGAGGCTAAAAGTCCTCTCGTTGGCGGTGTTGGGCAGTTTAGAGAGCGTAGTGAAAGCTCACTTGACATTGATTCAAAATTACGAAATCCTTCACTAATAGCCCTCCTGTTGCTTCACTTGGGTGACGTAAATTAAATAAAATCAGTCAGTTAGTTTAAATATATACTGGTCTCTTAAAAAACATCAATCAACAATTTTATTTAGAATTCATTTACGGGAGTATAGGGCTATTTTAATAATACACTTATGTCCATAAATGAAGGATAATGAAGTTCAGGCAAAGAAAGAGACAGAAGCAAAACAAATTTGACTTATATGTAAAGTCTATTTATTAAACAAAAGGTAAAGAGCAAAAAAGATGCTATATGTTTGACATAATTAATAAAAATTGCGATTTTTACTCCCTGGAGAAAATTTCAAAAACGAACCTATTTACAAAAAACAGTATAACATGGTTAGTATGATGGTTAATACTGAGTATGTCTCCCGGACCATGCAATACAGGCCTTACAACACCTACGCATGCTGAGTATCAAATTATCAATCTGATCTTGAGGAATATTACACCACTCATCAAGGAATGCCCTCCGAAGTTCCGGTAGACAGGTGGGAGGGGGGTGACGGGCTGCAATTCGTCGGCCAAGCATATCCCACACATGCTCTATTGGATTCAAGTCCGGTGAGTATGCTGACCAATCCATACGGGTGATATCCTCCGATTGAAGGCATTCGTCTGCAGTGTTTGCACGGTTAGGACGGGCGTTGTCATCCATAAACAGAAATTCAGCACCCATGGCGCAAATTACAATATTTGAATACATATGAATTGTCAACAATCTACTTAATAAAAGTATAAAAAAACCCTCTCAGATATTAATTTAAAGTAACTACTCTTTTGATAAATAAACAAAATAAGATGTATGATGAAAAAAATAACTTCATCAAAATGGCAGATGGAGAATCAAATAACGTAATTGTATGTATTACTATTTATTATATAATTTTCAAAATATGTGTATCTCTGGCCGTGAATCTTTACTTTGTAGTCTCTTAAGAAAAGTCCAAATCGTTTTTCCAGTTCCAAATACGTCTAAATTATACGCAACATCTCTTTTCGAAAAAATACATCGAACATGCAAATATTCCTAACCATCAGCTCAAACTCGCATCTCGAATATCATAGTGTAATATTAATTACGATTATAAACAAAACACTCCATAAAAGAGTAGAAGAGAATTTCTGCACATTCCCATCTAAAATTTTAAGATTCACGCTAGTAGCTCCGAGTACAGTAAAATAAATCTTTAAAAAAAAGCCATCGCGCGCGCGCTGTGTTGGCTATAATTGAATAAGCTCTCAGAGCCAGCGAGTGTGAATTATTTCAAATTAGCATAGATGCATTGCTGGTGCCGAGAGTAAAAAGCAGGCAGGGTGCAACACTACTCTGCATTAATTACATTTACGTGAAAACCTTTAATGTGCTTTTGGTGCACTCACATCAATTAATCCCTGGCTGTTAAACAGGTAGAGTACGATAGACTTCATTTGCAAGTTAAGCATGACGTAATTAATATTCGGCTAAAACCTCCAGCGTTCGGAGATGGCTTGAAATAAAAATGCGTTCTAAATTAAAATTCTCTTCGCACTCATATTTGGAGCGAATTATGGTTGCAGCTAATGAGACTAATTTATTGCATTTCGTTATCGAGCTGACTCATGGTTTAGGTACGTGTTTTCACACCTGTAGAGATTCTCCTAGAAAGTGAAAATAAACGAGGGGTTGAACATGTTTATGAGAGAAAGCGTGATCATCCATAATTATACATTATGAACGAAAAGAAATGTCTCTTGAAATAGAGTAATTTTATCTCAGAGAAATCTTTTCATGGAGATTTATGATTATTTGGAATTTAAATACCAGTTGCTGTAAAAATGTATAAACATGAGCCATTTAATGACTAATCATTTTTTTGTTCCTCTTTGGAGCAATATTTAAAAAAAAGTTAGATTTTTATCGATTTGTATCTCAGTTGATAAAGTAAAGGGTCTACCACGAGAAAGTTTTGGAATAGTTTATTATAATAAAAAATGCAATAATTATTATTGTGAACTAAACTAAAGAGTCACAAATTAGAAGGCATTAGAAATGATAAATAATTCTGTAGGTTAGATAGATTGCCATGCTGTGACAGTAGATATAATTATAGTTTAAAAAAATTAAAAAACGCGCTTTTATAGTTAATCGAACTAAGTTGCAACTTAAGCTTTTAGCCGCCAAATCTGGAAATGGGATGTGGAATTAGTCGTCAGATGCGGGATGGGAAATCGTTAATCCTGATGATCCTAATAAGGACAATGGAACAAGTTATTAAATTTACATATTGTTATCGGTATTTGACAAATGATCAAAATTTCGAATTAAGCTGACCTTTTAAAGTGGGCAAAAATTGAGTTCAAAGATTCCGTTACATACAAATGAAGTGTATGAAAGAGTGTTAAAAATTAATTTAATTGAGATTTCAATCATGAAGATATTGAATTAGTTAATACAGTCTAAACGATAATTTTTTGGTCTATCAATTTTTTATTAAATTACAGAAGGAAAGATGAAATAAGAACTGGAGATTATAAATTTTTTTTGTAAAAGCAGACAATCAAGAATATTGAACAGAGCTTCAATTTATCTTGAAAAATTTGTGATTATCACTAACAAAAGCTATTCCAGTAGAGATCCCATAGCTCAAGGATGAAAGGCATTGAAAGAAGAAACATTGTGTTAAAAAACTCTTCATCAAGAATAGAGATAAAGCGAATAATAATATTAAACAGTCATTCGACCAATTTCTAGTAATAAAAAGAACTGTGAATGAGAATCCTCCAAGACTAAAAGAAT
Source organism: Trichonephila clavata (assembly GCA_019973975.1). Taxonomy (NCBI): domain Eukaryota; kingdom Metazoa; phylum Arthropoda; class Arachnida; order Araneae; family Nephilidae; genus Trichonephila; species Trichonephila clavata. Next base: position 160,800 of record BMAO01002809.1, on the reverse strand, counting down.
CCTGACACTAAATTTTTAATTAATGAGTCCATATCATCACAGAGAGAGACAAAGGTTCTGGATTTTTACATTAATCAGTATTATTTGTTCACTAAAGGAATAATGAAAATTAGATTTTATGTCAATATTATTTATCTGATTTATAAAAAGGAATTTTTAATTTTGGCTCCGGTAAGATTGAAAATACACTCTTAACAGAGAAATGAAGCACCCTTAAGGTAATATATCATTTCACCCTTTCCGAAAATGTGTTAGAAAAGTAGGATTGGCGTAATCCGCGCAAGAATTCATCTCGTGGTGTATGTATAATCAGTATTACACTAATTATAAAAAAGTCCTATCTTTTTATGTGTAAACGAACATCGTTAAAACAAAAACTTTAAAGTATTTTTGATTTTATTCATTGTTTTACTTTAAGACCTTGTTTGAAAAATTGTTAAGGTATGCAATTTTAAGACATTTTACACGTGAGTTCCAATCATTAGAATTTTACGTTACAAATATTTACTATTAGATTATTTTATAAATGAAGTGATTAGCTCAGGAGAATGAGAATAGTGTTTTCTTACATAACGTCACAATATATTTTCCAGTCTAGATAGATATTTCGAAAGCACAATGATGATAATATACCAGAGAACCCATTAAATTTAAAGAGTAGAAAGCTTTTGAGGCGTCTGGAATCGAACAACGTTGGCTCGTAGGAGTCAGTGGGATCATTCAAAAATAGGAAGTAGTCTCGCGATTCCAATACCTTTAATTTGTGATTCACCGTTTACTTCAATAAGTATCCAACTGTCACACACACACATCTAGAATGAAATTTACATATACATCACTTTGTCAGATGCCGATGTGCTTTAAATGATTTATTTTTTGTTGTCTTCAGTCAAATTAATATCTTTTAAAATGTTTTCAATGCGACTTAAAATTTTTCCTCATTAGTTTTTAGGAACTTGAAATCGCGATGTACTTGAGATTTTGTATCAAAGCACTTCCTTTTTTAACCGAAGGATTTTGCAATAGAGATAGAAAAAGAATTCATTAATGAAAGTAAAATGGTGACTCTCATTTGAATCCATATAATTTGATGGAAAAGTTTTTGTTATCCCCCGAAACCTTTTTAAATAAAATTGAAATATATTTTTTTCTTAAAATTATTTCGAAATGTTCCTATTTATTTTACGAAGTCTTTTGTTATCTATTTACATTGTAGACATTAGATTTGATTTTGCAGTGTGTGTGAAAATTACATACAATTATAATTTTGTATAGATTCTGTCCATTTCATGGAAAAACTTTAAAACCAATAAATAATTAGTTTTTAACGCAAATTTAGTTTCTCCATATTTATTTACAAAAGAGTGAATCCACTGAATAATTTCAAAGTAAGTGTCGAGTTCTATTCTTCATAAGCACTGTTCTTCAGCATTTTCCGTTAATTCTAGTTTTTCATAATCCATTGCCGTTAATAATCCGTTTTCTGAAAATATAAAAAAGTGAATTAGGGATTGTTTGCTCAAGAACGTCCCACTTTTAGAAGCAACACGTGGAATATTTGGGACAATCCTCGAAATTTTGGGCAGTAGTCAAATGATAAGGGAGACATATGTTCTTCCCTCTCTCGTAACTTCCAAAAAAGAAGAATCAGACTTCTACGAGATTTAGTGTACATCAGCCCAGGGGATCATTACTCAAACTTTGAACCATCTTAAACTATGCCGATCAATGCTATATATACTGGTTATCAGTGCCTAAGCAGGTAGGTGCCCTCGTTTGCCGAGGGCCACGATCGAGGACATGTAGCCTTCGCTGTTTCTGCCAAATCGAAACTTGTAACCTTGTTGTCCCCAAAGAAATTTCCGTAAAAGGGGCTAATGCACGTTTAAGTCCTCATGTTGATGAAGTGGCGAAATTTGGAGAGTCGGATGTCATTCCAGGTTGTTTCCCTTGTCATTTAAACTTAATTCATAAATACAAGTCCGTCTTTAAGATGTCATTTGAATGAATAATTAATCGAGCTTACGTTTATCGCAGAATATTAATTTTAATTCTCCATTCACAGCATTCGTATTCAGATGTTAGGAAATAAAAATTGAGAATTATACGATTATGGGGAAATATATACTACATTTAATTAAACCGTTCCGAATGAACTTTATTTTTAAAATTGGGGATATTATGAACTTCCGACAAAAATATCAATAAACGTTTTCTGCATTCTAAAAGAATTAAGTCTTCGTTCCATTTCACACGATGAATAAAATTCATGAAAAGAAATATCCATCCAATTTCTCTTTTCTGTATCTTAGCTTGTGTAGATTGCATTTTCCGTCTTTTCGTTGACTCACTTTTTGCATACGCGAGAAGGAAGTTAAAGAAAAAGGAGAATCTTTAGACAGTTATTGGTATGCGGTGCATTAGATTTCACTTTATTGGCACTGATCGAGCAGGTAGCTGGGTCAAACACCAGCGCAACTTTTCTCACCGGAAGTAGTACTGGAAATAAAAGAAGTCGTTTACGTAGTGAGACCAAATACAATGGACAAACCGTAATCCAATGAAACGAAAAGAGATTTTATTTGGGAAAAAAGGATTGGAATAACATCACTGCATGTATTTTAGTATAGCTTCCTTTCTTATTTGAAAACATTCGGTTTAATTTTAGAAAGAGAGAGAGATGAAAGCATAAAATAAAAGAAATTTTTATTATGCTTTATAAAAACGCGTACCACACTTATTTTGAAGAAAATATTCTAAGCGCAATAATCTACTACTATGAATACAGTTTATTCAAATTGGACTTGTTTCTATTATCTAATGATTATTTTGGGTTAAAAGCTACCCTTTGCTACCGTTTTGTTTTGAATGAATTTTTTTTCCCAATATGAACTGCCTTATGCGCAGAGTTCTCACTTGCGATTAAAACTTGCTTGAAAATTACACAAAACACTTTTTAAAAATAGATTTTTCTTATCGTATTCTACGAAGTGTGACTCATGTAGGATAGAAGTAAGAAAAACCGTTATTTTAAATTTTAAATCACAATGAGCAATATACATAAAAAGATTGGATTTTTTTTTTGGTGAATGAAAAAGTGATGTGTGAAAATTTTTTCCCAATAAATTTGGAAACATTCATTTTTATAAAAGATTGTTATCCAGTGTATGCGTTGAGTTTCCTTTGAGAATTTAGTATTTTCAGTCACTCATTCTCTTCAAATGTGAAAAAAGAAGAAGAAGAAAAGAATACCCTTAGATATCTCAAAAATTTCAAAGAAGTGTTTCATTCATCTGAAGTATTAACACAGATATAATAATACTGAAATATATTCCGTGTGATAGCTTCTTTTCCGATTGAGAAGTATTTTCAAGGAATCCCCCCCCCCTCTTTCTCCGCGACAGTTTTGTTTGAGAACATGAAAAGCTTCTTTAATCTCGCCCTCATCGATTCGAATTTTTCATTCGTTCTGTGCTGATATCCCGGTAAATCCCCGAACGGACAACCTGTTGTTTTACATTGATCTTTTCCAGACGGGAGATAAATGGGCCGCCTCAGCTGTCGAATCCACGCCGGATTTATTTAATGGGCCCCGTGCCAAAATCAGGAGTTAAGCGGAGAAAAATGGTTCTTTCAGGATAAAAATTCCAAGTTTCATCTGTGCTATAAAAGGTCGTCAATACACGATGACTAGTATTGTTAACGTGGGCACCGCTAGAGTCTGTTCGCGTCAAAAGGGTCCTAGAAATTCTAACACAAAAGTCGATACATATAAATCCAGGAGTGGGGAGAATATTTATATTCCTTTTATTTCAAATGCGAATGCAATAGGGACATTATTTCTTTTTAATTCATCGAATTAAACATGACTGCGCAGACTTGCAGCTTGTTGTATCAGCGTAAGATTTATTACACGATTTATAAACTTTAAAATATTTTTTCATGGCTTCTTTATTCATTTAAATAATACTGATGTAAGTTTTAACTCAGCATCTATTATAGAAATATAGTTTTTATATTTTTGGTATCATTTCATTTGAAAATAATAATCGATTCTCTATTTGAACGGATTCTAGACAAAAAAATAGATCGAGAGAGAGCTATAGTGAGCATTATTAATATTTCATAATCTATATCGTAATTTATTCAATTCCCTTTCTCTCTCTTCTGCATTGATATGAGTTTCAAGTAGGTATACACACACAGAATCTGCGGTAGGATTATAAAAACAAACACTTTCCATTGACGCTTTTGTGTGTGTGTGAAATGCATAATGCATATTACTAATACCTAATATAGTACACACGTATTAGTGTCTCGACTATTTTTATCTCCAACCGCGGAGAATGGTCGTATCCAACAATAGCGAATTGTAAAACAATAGAGCATGTCCAAAAAGTAAAAGAATTCTTAATATCAACCAATAGTTTCTAAAATATCAATCAAGAGAATCTAAATTTACTATAATCATCAAATTTTGTCGGAGCTTAAGGCGTTAGCCAAGCTTCCAATTATACACTGTACTGAACTACTTCGTGATTGTAAGATCTGTACCAAATTCAATTGAGTAACAAATAAAGTTCTTGGAATTCTTTTACGCCTCAGAAAAGAGAGACATATTTTTTTTTTTTACTTTTAAGAAGGTAAATTTCTCACTTTTATCTTTAACTTACAAAACAATAACCAATTTTCTTCAAGCAAAACATTAGATATTCTTAAATTGTCCTTTTGTTTCGAAAATGAAATCGCGCAATGTTGATTTCTTACTTTTCAAATAATATCTTAATGGATTATTAGTTGATTTTAACAGTAAATTGATACTCTATCTTAAGGCAATGTGGTGCCATCTTCACAATTTTTTTTTTATTTTTAATATTTGATGTTTGGTTTTAATTGTATTTCAAAAAAGTTAATATTTAATAATAATTCCACACAAATTTTTTTAATTTGTTGCAAAATGTTTGTAAAATTTAAATATTTTTAGCTTTTTTAAGCATTTTTTAAATACCTAAGGCTTTTTTAAATGTGTCTCTTTTCTTCCAAATTTTTTTTTCAAGTACATTACAATATACTACATAAAACTGTGCATGGGGTTTTATCTGCAGCTGATCTTTAATTTTTTATTAATTTTTTTATAGTTAAACTTTCAAAAATTCCCAAAAAAACATTAATTTTGATTTTGAAATTTTTTAGAAAAAGTATTAAACATGTTAGAGCTAATTCCATGCACAGTTTTACAAAACATACATTTAAGAATATGTATAAGAAACTTCAATTATCAAAAAAGCCTTAGAGTTTTGAATAACAGTGTATGTACAAAAATTCAACATGGAGAAATATGAGTTTGAAGTTTTCATTCCATGAATAGCATGATATAATATTCATCGAATAGTCTGAAACTTTTAAGAAATATTAACTAGCTTATTTAAAACTACTTACCCTAAAAAATTACACAAATGTAGAACAATTAAACAGTATACTGCCATAATGAATATATAGAAAAAAACGAATGAAAGATCGACATTTCATAAAACTTTATCTTAATAATTATAAAAAAAATAAACACACACACTTTAGAGCTATTTTCATGCTCAGAGCTAATGCACAACATGTACAAAAAAAATGCCTTTATTTTTTTATTTTGATGATTTTAAAAGCTTTCGCATGTTAAATATTGTACACGAATAAAAGCAAAATCAAATAACAATTTACAGGTAAAATACATCAAAATCTACGAACTATATATGTGCATTTGTTTAAATAAATATCTTAAAATATTTTAATAATAAAAGTGTTGAATCACGCACATATGGGATATATATATATATCACCAAAAACAAATATATAAAAATGGGAGAGTTTTTCTATTCTTGCGAATTAGATTTTTAATTATCTGAGTTATCAAACCCAGATTTAGCATTTGTGCTTTGGGAGAATCCGTTTCGAAGTTTTAATTTCATTCATAATAATATCAGTAAAGGCACGCACACCTTTTAAATCTTGACCAAATCCATTTGTTCTTCAGTAAATAATTCACTAACTATAATTTTTGCATTAATTGCACAATTCTTCTTAAAATGATTTATTACTGCATATATAATGTCAATCTCATTGATGCGCATTAGAAAAATAATTAATTCGTTTTCTATCAGGCTCTTTTCTAGCAGAAAATATGAATTGTAGGCGTGGTAGTTGCTGTTTAGCATCAAACATTGCTCCATTACTTAATGAAAAATGCAGATAAAGCTTTGAAATTTTGCAGGCATATTTATAAAGATTTGGGGTATCAAATAAGCCAATAAAAGTTTTTTCGACAGTTTAATGATTTTTAGGGTATCATATCGTCTTAATCTAATACTTTATGTTAAATTACATTGAAAATTTGCAATATTAAACTATATTATGTGATTGGGAATTATAGCAAAGCCTCAAAAGCTAATGTATTTGCCTTATTTTCTTCTTGCAGTGTATTTTTAATGAAGAATTTAACTATTTTTATATGACTATAGATCAGAAATGGTCAAGAGAATTTTATGATTACGGTTTTGAGCTCCATGAGCAAATTGAATTGTGAGTTCAAAAAGGCACATTAACTGAAATGAATATTAAAGTTCGACATCGTCTCTTGACCGCGAGATTCGAAATTGTGAGGCTCGTTCCCAAATGTCTCTGTATAATTTTTGATATGACATGGGAATTAAGACGAAAACACTGTATCCGAAATTAATTTTTAACTACATATAAATAATTCAGAACACATTTTGTAATTTATTTAATTTCTGAAGAATAATTGTTTTAAAACAAATGCACGAACTGTTTTTTTCCTTTGGAGTGGGAATTCGAAACTTTCCAATTTTCTTCTAAACAGAAACCTGAGATTTAATGATGAGAAATTCTCTCCATTTTTTTACTTTCCAGAAACGTCTTTTCCAAACACATTAAGAGCAAATAGACTTTTCGAATAGAGAGAGGAGTGATTGCCGTAACCGAAGAAAATACCAAAAAAACGAGACTCGCTTTCCCAATTTTCCAGCTGCATTTTGTGGGGGTACAAAGTCATTTGTTTAATCCTTCGCAAATTGAGCATCTTCTAATGAAATTACACCGAGAGACGCATGTACATTTACATCTGGGCGTCGGAATGTGTCATCATGGCTTTCTGTCCCACGTGGGGGGTGTTTTTAATTAGAAAAAGTGCCCAAATGCAAGAGTGGATTTTAGAAAAGACGTCTCTTTTCCCTCCGTGTTTTGCTTGAATGCCGAAAGAAGTTTAAAAGCTTGAGTCCTTAAGGAACATTTTATGTGCCGCATAAAGTCAAGAAATGTGTTTTTCGGTTAACTTAAGGAAACTGCATATTTTTATCTCTACTTTCAAATTAAAAAAGTCCTCAACTAATGTCTTTTTCAAACTTTACAAGGAGGCATTAAAGGTGTGTATATGTTCTAAATCACAGATAACTACACAATAACGTTTTTTGATAAATTTATTTTTATATATATATTTCGATTGCTATTTAGGGATAGTAAATTATATCATTAATCACAAATGAAGTGGTGAAATTTTCACCTCTTTCCTCGAAGAGTCTAACATATACAATACTTTAAGATGCATGAGTGGCTTATATATATGCATTCAAAATAATTCACTAAAATTTTCTCTCTCGAGATTTTAATTTTACCGTCAAGTGGAAAATAACCACAATTTTTTCTCCTAAAATTGAAAGGTTAGAGTTTTTAAAATAAGAGGACACACACACACACACAACCTTGCATCAGCCACGTACTCTGACCAATCAAAAATGATTTTTTCGGAAATCATATGATTCTAACAACTTTCGATTGACCAAAACTTAAAGGCTGAAATCTAGGGAGTAAACTACGAATATTTTTGTGACTGCCTTAAATATTCGCGTATCTATTTGTATTTAAGCTGTACTTCTTATGTCGCCGCTTTACCCGTCTTTTCATCAATATAATGTGGTTTTAAAGACACCAAGCTTCATCTTTTCTTATCAAATGAAACAAATTAATTGATTGCACCCCAAAATGTCATATTACAAGTTAAAAATATCCAAAGTCAATTAAAATTACTTCACATATATTAAAATGCACATTCTAAATATTATGAGCTGGTTTTAAGAAAACAATTCGTACCTTCAAAGGAATCTCTAAATTAAAAACAGAAACTAAGTAGACAATGTCGTGATCTTTTTTAGATTGTTCTGGATTGTATATTCTGATTGTAAAGAAAAGTTGAAACAAATAAGATTTAAATTTTCGTTCTCTATAGTTTTGACAACTAAAAATACCGTCCTTCTAGAAACTTTCAGGTTTTTCAGCGAAATCTTTTCTACGTTACTTTATATTTGATTAAAGAGTTGATGTTTTTTCCATTGAGGAACATTTGTAATGATCGAAATAGGTGGACATCTGAAGGCCCGAGCTCTGGTAAATAGAGTAGATGGGGGAAAATCCCAACTGAGCTCCAACAACTTTTATTGAGTTATCAAAGACGTATAAAGAAGCTCATTGTCTTGAAGAAACACTCTGCCCTTCTGAATCGCTATTTCAGGACAATTGCTGTCTTTAATTCTTCTAATTGGGGGCAATACTTCTATAAGTTTATCATCTCTTTGTTTCGTAAAATCTCATAATGCTTGATTCTTCTCCAATCCCACCAGGCACAGATCATGACCTTTCTTCGGATGAAAACCAACTTTTGGAGGGACTAAAGGTGTTTTTTTACTTTTCCCCCAATTCTTTATCCACTTATCATTACTGCAAATTATTCACTTGTCACAATCTGTGAATACTTACTGTCTTGTCTTCTCCTTATTTTTATAGAACGAGTCGGAGATGTAAATGGGATTCGTCAAGTTTTTCTCTGTAATATCATAAGGAATACATACATCAAAATGCTTTATGCAGCCAATTTTCTTAAAAGCTCTTAGAAGGTGGATTTTGATATTTTTAACAATATTCTCCATCAATATCTGGCTGTTCTTGATCTTCAGGGATGAAATAACCAGATTTAAACTTAGTAAGCTATTTACGCACTGTTTTTTCAGCTAAATAACCTTTTCCTTGAAACTTATAACTTCCCCCATGTCTTGTTTGACCCGTGTGTGTCATTTTTTACTCTCCAGTAAAAGAGAAAAACATTCGCAGCTTAAAATATCCCTTTTTTGCTTCAATATTCAAGACGCATTAAACTGGCCATAACCAATCTTTTTCCGAATATGCCTGAAGATGAATCTTTTAGAATGCGTATGCATGTCGTTTGTTTTCAATCATTGCGATATATTTTTTTGACATGTTCTTATGCCAGTTACTAAAAATTTGTTTGAACCTTCCGGACAACCCAATACGTTGAGAATGAGATGCGGGAATAGATGTCGATTGAGTGTGGTTTAAAATTGAGCCATATTTGGTTGTGGTTAAAGGATTTTTATAGAGAGCAGGAAGAGTTTCAGAATATGTTATGCTTTGATCATGTTATACATTTTACCTCCTTTGTTAACATTCTAATTATCGTATTATGTATCTAATGGTGATTCTATGCCATTTTGCTTCATTAAAAAGTAAGTGTACTGTAACAATAAAGATTCTAAACCAATTATTTGAATTTAAACTACATCAAAAATAAGCATTTTATTTATTTTGCTTTCGCACAAAGTGCAAAATAACCGAGGAAATAATTGCAGCGTTATCACGAACAACCTTTCTCGCATTGGGCTGCAACTACTATGATCCTTAAATTAAAGGTTTTTGAATCACTCTTTTCCTTCTTTTATCTTCACCTCTCTTTCAAACGTTTCAGTATCTTTTCTTTTACTTTCCAGTTTAGAGTGAATTTTGAGAGTAGGTAATTATTCCCTTAACGGAAACTCTTCAAAACATGCATATTGTCTCTCTCTCTTTTATTTCCTTTTCCCACCTTTTATTTTTGTACACACCCAAAAAGAGAGTAATAATGAAATTGCTCATATAATTAAACTTGATGTGTTTAAAATGAGACATACTTTTTAGAGAAATGCTGCTAAGCTACGAAAGAGAAATTCTTTTGACTTAAGACTTGGGGTGAAATATTTTTAATACTTTATACATGCAAACTCATACATGTATGAGCATCGTGAGATTTAAAATGGAACTAAAAAAGATTTGCCAAAATTGATTAAATTCATCGAATAGTGAGAGACACGAATGAACAATAAGCAATGTTTATTTCAAAATAACACTCGTAACGTAGAACAAGAACAGCTTCATCTCTGTTGGCTGTAGAACTACTGCGAATGGCGATGCACGAAACACGACGAGCAGGCACAGACTCAATGAGAACATAAAGGGAGTATCCTGAGGGATGGCTCTACATTCCCTGACAACCATTTGGTGGCAGGCCGTGGAAGTTACATGCAATCACTTCCTAAAAGTGTTAGATTTTTGTGAGATCGTTAGAATGATTGCTCTAGAAGCATCTTTGCATCATACAACATCTATTCGCTAATACAAGCAGTATATGCTCGGGCCGCATTCTGCTGGTAAAGCACTTTTAGTCCACGAAGAAAGTGTGGTTTTCCCGGCCGCAGCACATTATCCACGTATCATTGTTCCATTACAGTGCCCTAAATAAGAACCAAAAGGGGTATGATATCTTAGAGACGATATATTCAGCCATGATGCCAAGTTGTTAAACTAAGTGGATGTTGACCACAGATGCGGGAGTCTGGTCTTGTTACTACGGCAACGCCACAATGGTACATGGCGAGTAAAATTAATCACGTAGCATGGCACGTTGAATAAACATTTCCTTATCCCAACACCATTTTTGAAAACTTAGTCGCCTGTGCTGTGGGATCAATGGAAGTCTTATTAATAAGCACCATGAGTACAGACCCACCCAATTGGCGAGTAAAGTATCTGGTTGATATAGGATCATCAAGGATTATCTGTGCGTGTTGCAAAATGGTGGCGGAAAGAGCTTGAGGTGTCGCTAAAATTTGTCGATGGATACTTCAAAACTTGTATACTGATGTCACTCTAGCTGCACCTGCATCCCTCAAATCTCTCACATTATCTTATTCTACCTTCCTTTACCACAGTCTATGCACCGTGGACGTTTTTAGATGAATGTCAGCATTGATTCGACGTGTGGTGTAACCTGTTCTTCTCAGTCTAACGCACACTACTTGTAAAACCATTCTACTGAGCCACATTGTTGGCAACAGCTTTGATTCCTCTGCTATTATACGAATTCTTTAAGACAAGAAAAAATATATAATGATTTGTCTAGTAGAAATAAGGACATGGAAATTGCTGTTGTAATTTTTTTTATTCTAGAGCGATCTGACATATGTCAGATCAGCTCCAAAGGATTGTTGACCACCGAAATATCTATAATAATATGGAGATTAGGTGTTAAATGCCCCTTAGAAAGTCCGATGCATCTTTAAATGTGATCTGGTGAAACCGGATGGTCACATCATTTCTTACAAGTGGGGCAGATTATCTGCCACTATCATAGGAAATACATTCAAGTGACTACTTATTAGTTTAGCAAGAGCAGTCTGGGAGCCATTGTCACATTTGATTTCCAGCAGAGAGCTAAGGGATGTCCCTGTGTACCATTGGTGCGTAGGTGAAATACGACATTTTAAATTTAGTTAAGATCTTGCATTAGAGTACAGTTCTTGATAAGTGAGTGAAATTCCAGTGGCCCCGTTTCATTCTCACTACCCTCTTTGGACAGCCTATCAGCAAATCATTACCATCAATGTTAACACGTGATGGTATCCGTTAGATGTGATCCATCCATAATTTTAACACGTGATGGACATCGTGGATCTGAGAGATCTTCCTCAGTCCGTTCCTCAGTGAAGGCCGTTCCATTATGCTCAGTTAGGCATTTTAAAAGGCGAATAAAATTATGTGATGAATTTCGTATTTTAATTAATGTTACAATGTTTTATTATTCAACAGAGCGTTCGATTATCAACATTTCGATTTATGAAGTAATGAAAAGTAAATTATTGAGATATGATGGAAATATTTCTCTCAATATCAATATGTTTCAACAGTTCATGTGTGAATAGTGGCCACGGTAGCCGAGTAGTCAAGGTATCGGATAGTGGTTGGCATATCACGAGTTTTAGCCCAGCACCACTAAAGACCCGCCGTGTAGGGGAGCGATGCACGTTAAATCAGTCAAGAGCTCAAACGTCCTCCCGTTGGTGTGGTGTGGTAGTTAGGAGAGGGGGTGCCAGCTCAGGTGTCGTCCTTGACCATGGTTTAAAATTACACGGACCGTCCCCAAAAGCCCTCGTGTAGCTGAACAGTGGGACGTTAATACTCACTCACTCTAAGTAGAGACACCATATAAATGAATCCCAATGGCAGAAAAATATTATTCAGCTACCATCTTTCAAAACAAAACTACAACGCAATTTTATCAAAAGAATGCCGTAGCCAATCAGAGGCCGCTATCGCATTTCAAGTAACACGGTTCTCCATTTCGCGCACAAAAGAGCGTCACCTTAAAATTCCATTCCCGCCTTCTCGACTCATAAAAGAGGCGGGAATGAAAGAAAGAGAACTCCCATCATTCCTCGGGCGGTAATTGAAGAGAGGTGAGGGGGACATTTAAGTTTGATTGAGAAGGCAATCTCCAAGTTACTAAAAATAGCCCGCCCGGATCGAAATTTCTTGGTGTGTGTGCTGTTGACATAAGGGTTTCCGATAAATAGCCACCCCGAAAGAAGTTCGGAAGAAAAGCAAACTCAAAATCATCCCTATCGATTGACGATGGCGAGGGGTTGCATTCGAACATTCCAGCTGCCGTTCGATATCTCAGGTCTGGCACTGATTTATGGAGACAGAGGAGTCACGAACAGCCACAGAGACCTTTCCTATCGCACTCCCTAACTATTATTCAGATGCTGACCCCGAAAGATAAATAAATGCCATTTCGGGGGAGAAAATTCGATGGTCCCCAATTCTATTCATTGAAATTTTAGCTTGACAAAACAGTTCGATAAGAATTATTTTCTGACACTGTGAGCTGATACTTTTTTAAAAACTCCAAATACTGTTGAAATGAATCAAAATACTTTATTTTGTACATTGGCCCAAAACAAAGCATTTTCGCTATTTTAAACGGGAGCACTGTACAAATTACAGTATATATGGCAGAAATTACTTGGCCGTGGTAACCTAGCAGTTAGTCACGACCTCGTGACCGGAGTGTAGAGCTCTAGTACCACTAAAGCCCCCTCGGGTAGAGAGGCCTCGATGCACGTTCAACCGGTCGAGGCTCAATTCCTCCAGTTCATATGGTGTGGTAGTTAGGAGAGGGAGGTGCCAGCTCAGGTGTCATCCTCGTCATTTGATCAAGGTTCGAAATTACGAGGTCCGTCGCCAGTATTAGCTTAAAGGTTTTTTCTCTCTTATTCACTTATCAGATAACAATTTTAATTTTCCAGTTAATGGGAGCTCCTTTTTTCTTACTTTTGGAAGCGTGTGATAGAGTTATCTATGCTGGCATTTTATTTAAGTACGTAAAGGTAAGCCCCTCATCGGGAGGAATTCACTGTTTGAGAATTTTTAATTTCCGTTGTTGATTCCTTGTCTTAAGACTCTTTGTAAATTTCCAAATTTAGTTTGCTGATGAAAAAAAAGGACCTCGTCTTCTGATATTTTTATCCCGCTTTGAAAACGTTTTCATTTTAATACTTTTTCAGAGTAATTTTCTTTGTCTGAGATAAAAAAAATTTCTACTCGGAAAATGTTTTTTAATCTTAATCAAAGTATTATTCTAAGATACAAAAATTATTTTATTTTGTTGCAAATAGCCTTAATTATAAAAGCTCTTAACTTTATTATTTTGGTTTTATGAAAGGAAAATAAAATTTAAACTATCAAAAAAGTTTGCAAAATATATCAATCCCATCATGGTAATATATCATTTTGGAATGACTAATCTAGAAAAACCAAGTGTTTTATATTTTGCGATATTCTACACCCTTTTTGCTCTGTGTTGCTCAAAAACACTATTTTCAGTTTTTAGAAAATTAACTAGTCAAAGGTTCAGATATACAAATTTATTATATATTTCATACAAAGAATACGGTAGAAAAATTCCCCTATAAATAATCTGCCTTATTAAGTGCAGGAACAAAAATGCAAGGACAACAACCACATGATTACGTCATAAATTCATATTTTTTAATGTCAATTTTGAATATGGTTACTCTGTAAAGGAACGATTTTTGAATTCCTTGATCGGATGAATCGTTTTGAAGATATTGATAAAAAAAGATAATGCAGTTATAATCTATTGAGTCTTTTTAACGGGAATCCATTAGGGCCATTTCGGGTGATCTGTAATTAATTTTGAAAAAAAAAATATTTTTATTATCACTTCTGATTTTAATTAATTTCGATAGGATGGCAATTTGCAGTGAAAGCGTAAGCGAATGAGTTTCGGGGGAAATTACGAGTGTTCTCTGAAAACCTTTAAATCTAAGCAGGAAGTTTTATGCCTCTATATACTTATTATACCTGATATGCACCTCTATTAAAGGTTTATGAGTGTTTGCAAGGGAATTATTTGGTGCAAACGAGTAGTATTCTCGTATAAAAATGCCTTACAACAGCAAAAGTTTTTTTAAAAAGTTTATTATTTTATTATTGATGTCGTTTTATTTATTGCAGCTTATTTTTAGAAATATTTCTGAAAAATAAACTAATTTTTATTTAAAAAAAAAGATTTGGATAAATAAATATCTTTTATCTTTTTTTTCAGGGGTGAGTTAGTGAGGGATTTTGGGGTTTATTGGCGCAAGAGCCGATTTCGGCTATACTGCGCCAAACATTTGTTTTAACATCTGTGGTCTAGACGGGAAGAGAAAGAAAGAATGAATTGAATGACAAGAAAGAGGGTCGAAAATAGAGAAGGATCACTAGGGTATTCCGGGTTGGTGAAGCCCATATTTACCAAAGACAATAAACCCCGTGGGAAAAGGAAAAGATCATTAGGGCACCTCGGGATTGTAACACCCATACTCACCTAAAGAAGGTGAGCCCCCTGAGGGGTTTTTTGTCACGGGAATATCTTTTTTAGAAATGTTCCAACTCGTACAAATGAAGCTTTCTCTTTCTTTCACACATACAAGCCACAGACTATCCTTCAAAAATTAACCCCTTAACTGCCGATTAAAAGTTGCGCGATTCGTTGCTCAGTACCACCGTTTTTCACATAGGAGTGCGTATGGGGTGCATTGAGGGAGGGGGGGGGTATAATAGGTACACATAAGCAATTTTTTTTTCTAAAATAAGTTAATCCATCGCAAACACTATCAAGGTCATTTTAATACATTCAAAAACACTTCGGAATAGTTTTACTGGCAAATAAAGTGTCAAGGCCTTTGCAGCATGGGTGCACTCTAAATAGCCGTCGAGCCACAAGTCAACTCGTGAGGTTAGTGGAAGGGAAAGGCTAGGCAGAGTTCCCTGATCACCTCCAGGGTGTTCTTCCTCAAAATTGGGGTGGAACCGAGCTAAATCGTACTGTCACCAGTATTGTGCTTAAAGCTAAGTAAGGTTCCTGTAAGGTTCCTCGCATATGCATAACTAAGCTAAAAAGATATGTGTTTATTGAAGTATG
This sequence comes from Trichonephila clavata, assembly GCA_019973975.1. NCBI lineage: Eukaryota > Metazoa > Arthropoda > Arachnida > Araneae > Nephilidae > Trichonephila > Trichonephila clavata. The sequence continues at coordinate 145,142 of BMAO01002809.1, read as the reverse complement.
CTAATTTGTATAGTTAAAAATACTGAAATAGGTCTTAATTACGAATCCTTATTTAAAAGCATTTTTTAATTAATTATGTTCTTTTTGAAAATTATTTTTTTTAGCATCGTTTCTTTGTCAGTCAAATGCTTTAAGAAACTCTTTTAGCTCCAATGCAAATTATTCCGCGATGTTTATGAATGACGAATAGACATTAATTTTCAAAACTAATTAGAATTTGAAGAATATAATTTCCTTTTAATTTTCTCTTCATATCCTTTCAAATAACACTTCATACGCTTTGTGTTTGTAACAAATGGAATTTAATAACGTGATTAAAATACTTCGTAAAAGATTGGGGAATTTTAATTTGCTCTAATAAAGTATACTTCATCGTCGATTTTGGAATTATTTTCCCCACAATTAAAGCCCCAACGTGGAATATTTAATTCGAGCCATTTCCGCGGGAAAAATGCGAAGTATTAATCCGATTAGAGGCAACTGTGCGATTGCATTAACATCCCTATGACTCCGTAATTACGAAATAGCTGCGTAAATAATTGATTAAGAATTAGAATCATCACTTTTCTCTCTCTTTTGCAATGCATTCTCTTCAACAGGATAGAATATATTTTTGCTTCGCATAATAAGCAACTGTTGAGTTTTTTTCGAGTTATTTATCTTGGTTAGATGACCAGATTTTTGCTTAATTTTAGATATTATGGGTACTTACGTATTATAGCAACCTTTTGGCGTCATTATATGAAACGAAGCACCTAGGTGCCAATTCGGCGCGTACGACATATAGGAAACTGGGGTTGCTATCTTGGTGGGTTATTAATAGAGTTGGCGATTGTTGTGATAATACGTAATATGTTTGTCGATGTTGCTTTCGTAGATTTGCTGAAATATACCTCATTTAGTGTGACAGGTATAAAAATTTTTTTTTAAAAATAAAATAAACAGAAGTGTAGTTAGCTGTATGAATCCCCTTCCCAACATTTATACACTTGAAGTAAAATATTTGTGTAATGTAAATAAAATCTGTTCATATCTTTCTTGATGCATAAGAAGAAAAAAATATCCATATTATTTGTAAATTTAATTTTAAAACATTTTATCTCAAATTAGAAACTAATTATTCTCTGCTTTGAAGTCAAGCAGCAGTGAATTGAATACAATCTAAAACCCGAGAAATGTTTTAAATACCTGTGGAAGAATCTCATACATCTATAATTTCCACATTATCTAGAAAGCAAAATAAAATATTTATCTTTTTTTTGAACATTTTCCTCTTTTATAAATACTAATTGCGGGTATATATTACAATAGATATTAAAAACTGTGTGTGTGTGTGTGTGTGTGTTATACATTCCTCAAAAGATTAAATGAATATTAAACTTTCTTCTCTTTTTCCCTAAAAAGCTTGTTCTGACTGTTCATGTGTGTGGGGTCAAAATTGCCATCTATTAACTTCATTACTAAAACCTTTTTCTCATTTTTCGTTGCAATGAAAGTAACGCAGTCGAATTTTCTTGTCACGATGTGTTCGTTATATATCGACAGAAGAACTTTAAATTTCTTTTAACTAATATTGAAAATATACATACATAATTTATTCCTTTTACAACTGATAAAATTCTGTTCCGATGAAATAAAGAGTTTGTGTTTTTTTTGTGTGTTGGATGTACCACAAACAGTCCATATGTGAAATAAAAGTAAAAAAACTTTTTTAAGAACAAGCTTTTATTTAAACGTTCTAAAAAGAATAAAATAAACTTTTCCTTTAAAACTTTTTTTACTATCAACTTATAACGTCATTACACAATTTATATGATATAAAAGCTTATCGCGAGATTTACCTGTGTAGATAAACAAGTAAAATAAATAACTTTACCTCAATGATTTTAATTTTTAAAAATTCAAACTAAGTTAATACGAGTACTTAAATATTGCGACAAGCTTTTATATCATATAAATTGTGTAATGACGTTATGAGTTGATAGTAAAAAAAGTTTTAAAGGAAAAGTTTATTTTATTCTTTTTAGAACGCTTAAATAAAAGCTTGTTCTTAAAAAAGTTTTTTACTTTTAATTTATTTTTTACTTTTTAGCTATCACTGGACAGGTTTCTCAGCCTGTTCAACTCATTCAACGCTGGTTCACCATCCCTGATTTAGCTGAATCAATTCTCGCAAAAAGGGTATTAGACGAAAAACACAATTTTTTTAAACCCGTAATTTTGTCAATATTCGTACAGATCTTGGGTAGTATTGTTCTACACACGAAAAAAAGGGTTCGTGAAATTATCTTAATAAATGACGAAGTTGTTAAATGTTTAATTTAAATTTTGAGTATTTTTTGAAAAATCTTAAAGAATATATTACTTGTATTTATTTGAAATATTTTGAAGGTAAGAGATATATTTCTCTAACATATTAGAAGAAAAATCTAGTTATTTATTAAAAAACTTCAAAAGGCATTTAAAAATTTGTATTAATCAATAAAATGCTTAAAATTCAAAACGCATGTTGTAATCAAAAAAGCAAGTTTTATCAACTAATGATAATTTTTTTGTTGGACATTGAATATCTTCTACGTAAGAATCTATTTTTTTTTTAATTGCTCAGGTCATCTTTAGAAACTTGATTTTGAAAAAATAATTAACCATCGCATTATTTTTATACAGTCAGACTTCCATGTATAACGAACCTCTATTTTGGGAATTTCTCTATTTTAAGAACTTTTTCCTGGAACCAAGCACATATTACTCTTTGTAAAATGACTCCAAATTTAACGAAATTTTTCTTCGAAGATTCGATTTTTTTCTCTCCTTATTTTTAAAATATTTCAGGTCATTTTGCAAATTATTCTCTTTTGGCACATTTTATGAATATCAATAACCTTGAGCTGGTTTTACAATGTACCTAACTCATCTAGAAAAACAAAATTGCCGCAATTTTTCAAACAAAAAAAAAACTCAAATAAAATTAACAGATTCTATTTGTAATTAAATTTAAGGACACATGTCGTAGTGTGTGTTTAGATTACTGGTGATAAAATGAGGTATATTTAAATTACTTGTATGCTTATAAAATTAGAAAATTTCTTTAAAAAATTCATTCATTTTAATATAAAATTATTTTTTAATTGAAAATACATTGCATTTCTGGATAATATTTTTCTCTTATTGTTTTCCTAGCGGATTCCTTTTTGATGGGTAAGATATATATAAAAAAAAATGATCCTTCCGATTCTGCAATTATTTTTTGTCTGGGTTTCATAGATTAAAGTTAGATAAATTTTTTAAAGAATTTCTACAATACTCCATCTCAGTTTAACTTGGCAGCGTTGAGAAAGGTATACAATGTACCAATCTACTTGAAAAATAGCTCTACTTTTTTTGTTTTGAATTTAAATCCAAGAAAATAGATAGAAATTTGTAAAAAAATTGCACACGTTGTAGAAATTAGATTATTTTTATGTTGTAGAAATGTAATTATTTTTTAGACAAAGGTAATAAATACAGTCAATAGCGCAACGTTATGAAATTTTAGTTTGGCTGAAAACCGATTTTCGACGCCAACTTTTGTCATTGTTGTAAAAATAACATTATTACACAACAATGCAGATATATCAAAGTTGGCGCCCCAAACTAGTTTAATGTTTTTAATTAATATCTTTTTAATTAATTGCAATATCGGAATATAAATGGTCAAAACATGCATTGTCATCCAAACTAAACGTGTGTACAAAATTTCAGCTCAATAGGGTGAAGATATCAGCTTCAAAATTGAGTTGCAAGATTCCACCCGAACAAATTACATGCATACATACATACATACATTGTAAGTTAAATAAAAGCTTGTAATAAAATAGGTCATGATAGGGATTTTTAGAAAATAATTTTTCGAAATTCGCTAATAGATTCTTACAATTCAACTTTTAAGCAATTTTTGAACTAACTGGCAATATTAAGTCATCTGATTTACTTTGCAAAACTTAATGATTCGTACGGTTTTTAAAAGATTTTATTTTTCTCTCTCTATATAAAAAATTTTTTCGTGTTGCTGTAATAAATTTTCTATACATTAAGTAGAATTGGTAAAAATAAATGCGAAGATGCTAAATTTTTTATCCGGCTCAAAATATATTGAAAAAAAAATGTACTATATAATACACGGAAATTATAGTTTTACAAATTTAGCAACGAATATGAAGAGTTGTATAGTTCGTACAATGAGGGTTGCTCCGCCATTAGGCGGACAGGAGGTACCTCCCTAGTTATTAAAAATATATTTATTTATGGCTACATTATTCTTTTTTTTTATTCTTTGTGGCGAAATTACAAATGTTTTTCGAATAAATCATCGTATAAAGTATTCCTTCAATAGTTTCATTTTTCCCCACTAGATCACTATTTTTAATTTTTTTAAATGTGTGTGTGCGTGAAACGAAATTTAGAGGGTTGCTCTGCTTTTTAGATGTATTCCTCCGGTTATAGGAAAAGGTTTGAACTTAGCTTAAGTCGAAGGTTTGAATCTTAATCCCGCTGAGAAATCTGCATCGGGGAATGTTTCATGCTACATTCCACCAGGTGCCATATGGAGTTTAGGAAACCTCGAAGAATGATAAACAAATTTGTGTGTTCTTCTTGGTTTTTGAACTGTACCTCAAATTTGTGACATCACCTAAAGCTTTTCAGTGGGCTGTCTTCAATGAATCTCACTAATTTTAGATGACGAGAATGACACCGGAGTTCGTACTTTCATCGTTTCACATTAAAATATTTTAATCTCGGTAGATCTTGGCATACAATATCCATCATCACCTAAAAAAGAACAATTTTTCTCTTAAAGAAAATCATTTTCTTTGACTGAATTATAATTATTATAATTATTTGTCTTTTTGAAAACCAGTCATATAAAAGGAAAGATCATCTATAAATAGCACAAATCTGTGGCATGCGATTTAAAACGTAATTCTCAATATCAGGTTCTTTAATAGCCTAGTTACTGAAAAGAATGAATTTCTATTTAATAATTTTCCCTCAGGAATAGTTTTCTCCCAGAATACATCAGCCCTTATTGATCATTGTAGAAAACTTCATCCAAAGACACAATACTTCAGGGTTCTTATATAAGGGAACAATGTAGGCTGTGAGACAAAGTCGTTGCACACACTCTTTTATGAGGCAGAACGCAGCTCGTTCATTTGAATGAAAAGACAGATTCTTCGAGCAATAAACGGCTAATCCGAGAGGAACAAAAAACAGCTTTTGGGAGGAAAGCTCAAAAGTGAGGCCTCTACATAAAACTATCAGGCAACGGCTGACGCTCCTCACAATGCAGCTCCCGTCTTACTTATCTCCTTTTTTATTGTGCCTTATTAGCGATAGAATAATTCACTAATAATACCTTTCGGATTTAATGCCCTATACTTGGGGATGTTAACAAATGACCTCGAGCAGGGATGTGTCGCGTAGGAAGCCATTCTTTCCGGATGAGGTATGGGGAATAAATTATTTCCCACTCACATATTTTAAAGCCATGTACTCTTCGACGCCAAAAGAACACTTTTATCTTCAGTGGAAAATTTCGGAAATACTGTTTGTGAGTGATAGAGGGAAAGGGAATCAGCGATTGTGTCTTGCAGATTTGCTTCCTGAAACTGATTATTGAAGCCTATTGAAATGTCAGCTTAAATTAACATTACATGTTAAAACGTACGTAGGCATGTGTACAGTGAGAGTATTGTTTAAAGAATCATTTATCTGCATAATTGTACGCAAAATGCGATTGAAATAAAATGTACTTTGTTTTATCAGCGCTGTAGTCTTTCTATTTAAATTGATGAAGGAGGACTTAATTATAGTGATTTAATATTTACGGATGAAGCTTACTTGAGGTAGCTAAAAAACACACACAAAAAAGTTGCTCTCTCTAGACAAAATGAAACTAAGTGAAAAACATGAATAATTTCCAACTAAGAAAAGTTATTTGTAATTAATTACGTTCATGATTCTGAACAATATCAAGCCTTATTTACTAAATAAATATTTAATTTTTAAAATTAGTAAGAGATTATTTTTATTTTATTACTAATATTGGGATTTCAAAACAATATTAACACCTATAAAGGATGCACTTATTTCAAAATAGCAGGTGAGATAAGTTTTGAATACTGCCTAGTAAAAATATTTTAATGGTATATTTACAAAATATTTTATTATAGTAATATTTTAAATATAAGCACTAAACCTCTCTCTTGATTTTCTAATTTTTGTATTATGACACTTTATTGGCGCAACTTTATAAAATTGAAAACCAGGACAAATACGTTTGGATGCAATCTTAGTTGATGCGGTTTGTACTTCTTGAAATCAATATATGCCAGCCCTGTTGAAATAAAGGTTTGAGGTACTTTGAATGCCCCACACAAAATAACTGAATTTCACTTTCATGTCTCTTTTTTTGAGAAGGAAGTACTTCAACCAAATGTATTAAAACTTTATTTGCTCAAAACGAGCTGATTTCTATGTGCAATTGAAACACAATATCAAATATAAAGTAAAAAATACCTTTACTTTCCTTTCATTAAGATTTTTGTCAATCCAAAACATTTAAAACAACAATTTTATAAACAATGTCAATTTTTGAAAGACGAATTTAATTTGAATCTTGACTTAATTAAATCTTAAATTAATGCTGTCTTTTCTTATTGAGTAGGACACTCTAATTTGAACATATATAATTTTAGAACAATATCCAAAGTCTTAATAAAAGTTTATGTTGCCATACCATGTATACGCCCCTCCTCATTCCTGAATTAAACATAATCTATCCTCAGCATCCTTACTTTTTGTTAAGGTCTCACTTTAACATAAAAAGTTGAGTTACGTTTGGAGATGAACTAACATTTTACTTTCAATCTAGGTGGTTTATGGAGAGTGTATACCAAAAATAAATGTAAGAAAGCACTTTTTTTGTAGATTATCAGTCAAGCCAGAAATTGTTCGCCTCTTTTCTCTATTAACAGCATTGCAACATTACTGCTAAAAAAAAACTTGAATAATGGAATTACTATTTTACGTAGATTCTTCTCTTCAAATTACAGTTACGGAAAAAGTTATTATAAAATAGAAAACGAATTTATTCATATAAATATATAATGAGCTACGCTACCAAACGATTTTTTTTAAAAGAAAGTAATGATGAATCCAAATTTCAGTAAAGTATATTGAACAATTATACTTTTTAAAGTATATATTACTGCAGTTTGGTATTGTTGTGTGTGTGTGTGTGAATACAACTCATTGGTGTAGGCTGAATAGAGTAGTACTAATTCAGAGTTTCAAGAAGTAAGGAATTTAATGGGAAAAAAAGACGAAGCATGTGCCAAAAAGTAGGTTTATTAATATATATAATTGTGAGGTTAGGAAATAATATACTTTAACACAGAGACATTTTTGAAGCTCAAAATATCTCAATTAGTATTTTTTAACATTAGACTAAAGCTGTCCTAAGATTTATTTGGGGTGTCCTCTTTTAACAGTAAATTGATTACCGAGAGGCAAACAGAAAACATTTTATCAATCCAGGGAATAAACATTCGGGTTTTCGTCTTTCAAGCAGCCGCTCCGAAGAGAAGAGTTACGCAGGGATGCCTTGAAAAGGTCCAATTAGCCTTGGGGCGGGGGAAAATGTCTCTAATCTGTCAGATGGGAGATGAATGGGAGTGGAAATTAAATCTCACCTCGCGGTGCGCCCTGGGTACATTTCACTCGCCGCCAAAGAAAAAGGCCAAAAGAAATGTGTCAGAATCGATGGATTTTAATTTCCGCTCTTTCATTCATACAACAAGATGAATTTCGGTTCGAGTCAAGCCCGGAGTCTCGCGAAAAATTGTGCATTAAAATTGATTTCTAGAACCTAGAAAGAGAGAAACATGACTTGCAATTCGAGCTCAGTTTCTTTTGTAAAGGCTTTTCTAAAATAAGTTAAGATTAAAAAATTGCGAAAATCTCTTTCCCGAAAGAAAAATATCCCGTTGCTAAAAAAAGGTAGAATTACATGATTTATCTTCTTGCGTACTTAAAATTTAGATACATTGCCAAAATTGTACAATTGTTCCCTTTGATATTTTATTTATAAAATATCATTGGCAATGTGCATCATAAGAGAAGAACTATTGGGGATGTTTTATGTTAGAGACTTAGATGGGGAGAGAGTTATATTAACTTCGCACTATAAAGCTGCACGAGGGCTATTGGTGAAGAACTTGTACTTCTGAACCCTTGACAAGAGGCGGAGATGACGCCTCAGCTGGCACACCCTTCTTCTAACTTCTACGCCACACCAACGGGAGGACATTTCAACCTCGACAGATTTAACGTGCATCTACCTTCTCTACTCGGAGGGTCTTTAGTACTAAGCTCAAACTCATGCACACGAGTCCGTGACCTTGGCTACCACGGCCACGAATTTTGGATGAAATGAAACATGTTAGGAATGTCTTCTGTGAAATACTGATGTATTATGCACAATACTGATTATTATTATGGATATTACCTATTAATATTTTATTGTCTCTCATAATTCACTATAATGCACATGAATTTTTATTTTTATGAATATAAATATAGTTATAAGATGCGCAAGTATTCTTGGATTATATTAAGGTAAGGAATTATGTACCTTTTAAGTTTTAAATCAATGCATTATTTTCTAGGTATGTTCTATGTAGATATGTAAATGTATAAAAGAAATATGAAAATTGGACTGAAAGTAGGGTGGAATTATAATAGTATTTCGGAACTATTCTTGATTACCCCCCCCCCTATTTTGACATGCTTAGAAGAAAGGACGTTTGAGATAGTATTAGAATATTTATGAACATGGTTTAAATATATTCTTTGAAAATATGTTTTCGTGGAAGTTGTGAACGCACTGAACATGTTCCATCTGTTTTCAAATGTTTTTTAAATACACTAACTTGATTCTTTCTAAATAACTTATATTCTACTCTCTACACATATTCATTGTGTGTGAACACACACTCAATGGCAAACGAAATTTCCTCTACACCCGTGTCGTCATTCTGTTGGTGTTTGTGAGTTTCAGAATTTGTTCTCAATGTTTGCTTAGGTTTAAATATTAATAGCAAAAACGAGAGAAGAAAAAGAGCCTCGATTTGTTTAAGTCTGTTTTGATACGTTGAGTATTCTTGTAAAGGATTTATTAAGAGCCTGGTTATTTAATTGGAAAATGAAATTCGTTTGGCTTGGGGTTGCCCAGGAAGGGTTCTGGAACTAAATTATTCCCATGAAGTCGACTAAACGTTGCCAACCCTTTCAACAAAATCTTCTTTACGAGGTTAAATGAAATGTACTCTGCACTTTATCAAGATAGAATGAGAGTCAATCCTAAAAAGAAAACTGAAAAATCCATTAGCGAAGCGGGCGATTGTTGATTAATGCGATAAGATTCCGCTTAATTTGCAGAGTGGGAGGCTCGATGGGATTTCACTGGTAAGAGTTCGTGGATTGGGTTAATGATACAATCCTCGCAGAACACGAATCCTCCCTGTTTATTCTTTCGCTCATTTTTTACGTTGTACTGCTGTAACAAAAATATAAGCACTGACAATTCACATTTCTATGATACAGCTATTATAACTTTTACGCACATAATTAATCTATAGTTAACTAAATGGTGCCATAAGAGAGATCATACAATTTACTTAATGAAGTCGGAAGGAGGCTACTTTAATATTTATTAAACTTTCTAAAACCGATTTCAAAATAATGCTCGGAAATATACATCAATGGGCCTCTAAAGTATTAAGGTATACGACTGGTTGCGACAACTTTTTTTTAAAAAAAGGAGATATGGGGATTTTTTTGTTATTTTTACATTTGTTTAGTGCATTTTAAGAAAAATGTGCTAAAATTAAGAAGAGAAAAAGAAATTATTATTACTAAAATGTAGGGAAAAATAGGTAAAAATTGACAAAAAATAGCATAAATGCGGCCCATTCTGCACCAAAGGTTTATGAACAAATTTTCAATTTTTTTCAATCTAATGTGTTGCTATATTATTCAATTTTGAAATGACCTTCAGGATAAGAGATATTTTCTTTTTTACAAAAACTAGAGCACTTTATCTCGGTTACTATATGAAAATGCTTAAAAAGACAGTGATTATATTCGCATAAGGGACTGTTAATTTTGTAATAAAAAAGGGATTGATACATCTGAAGGTTAAAAGAATTCTACTATTATACAGAACTTACAGAAAAAATTTCAGTTAATTATGTTCAGAACTTTTTTAGCAATCGCTGACCCCGTTTGATTATTTTCAAAAAATCACATTTCGAGTCAAACGCATTTTAAAGTATGACATCTTGCTTAAAGTAATGGCATCTACTTTTACTAAAACACTTGCAGTTTTTGTTCTAGTAAACGGAAAATGATAAACGTGGTATTTTTATAAAGCTAATAAGATGGCACATAAAATAAAATCATAAAAAAATGTTGTCAATTTTTGGCAAATTTCACATTTTTAGGGTAGTCGAACACCTTAAGCCGGTTTATAGAGCAAAATAAATAAATAAATAAATAAAATAAAATGGAAAGGGGAAGGTGTGTGATATAAACTAAAAAATTACATTCTAAGCATAAAATGAAAATTATTTAACGTGTGAACTCTATGACAAAGTTTGAAATTACACTTAAACTTTTTCCACTCTCTCTCTTCCCAAATGAAAATAATCTCAAATTTGTGATATAACTTATTCATGATTCAATCCAAATCATAGGATTCACTTCTAATTATGGCTTTAAGTTAAATCAACATCTTTTTCTTTTAGATCAGCGATACTCAAGCTGCGTCCCGCGGGCCACATGTGACCCACCGGGGATTTCATGGTCCATTACACTAAAAAATTCAATTATTTAAGAACATTGTAATAAAAATGTAGCAAGAAATTTTACCAATCAAGCAATCAGAGGCACCAATTTTGTTGTTGATGTCGTACGGGTAAGAATAGCAACATTCCTCGTCCCTTCCCTTTTTGAAACAAATTGTAATAACAAAAAAACAGTGAGATAGTGAATTTGAGTAGGGGCTATTTTATGGGTAAGATTGGTTTTTAGCTATGAACAAATAACACTGATTTCAGTGCTCAATTCAGTCAAAACTCCTCTTTGCTGTCATTCTGCACTTGACAAATTAATATTTGAAATAAAAATAAGCGAGACTTTGTCAAAAGACAAAAATCAAATGGAAATGAAACTATGTTTCTATGACAGTAGAATGTATAGTTGGAGCTTGGTCATGGATAGAAGGAAACCGAAATTACTTCATAACTCAGTAAAAAATGCATAAATCCGAAAATTGTTTTATGTGTGTTTCATAAATATTAATATAGAACTAAACACAAAAATGAGCTTTAATATTGTGATCAATTTTCCACATTTTAAGTGTCCAATATTGCCTTTAATCTTATAATGTTTTCCCCATTAATTCTCATGTTGCGGCCCGCGTGCAAAATCTGCCATATTTATGCGTCCCGACTGGAAGAAAGGTTGAGTATCTCTGATTCAGATGGTTACCTTACCTTGCAAGTAACCGATGAGGAATAGCCCATTTAGCCATTCTTTCCAAAGAATGATTCCAGGAATAAATAATTTTTGATGTTAAGTCTAACATATACTAAGAAGTAGAAGTATTCCAAAATATTATGAATAAACATATGAATGTTGATGGCTATTTTCATATTGCTTTTTCTATACAGTTTCGATAGTTATAAATCATTAGCATATTACGATACGTAAAAAAAAACAGAACATTTACATCGCTTTTGGGAATGCTCTGTTGTATTTAATTAACAATTTTAAATAAGAAAATAATTTTGAAAAAAACCCCACACACTCAGGAAAAACAATATGTATTCTGTTGCTTTAGATCATAGGTTCCCAACCTTTTTTGAACCTTTTCTAGTAAATATTTCGATACCGCCTCCTTTTCTAGTGAATATTTCGATACCACCCCCTCACACTCTAGAGAAATAAGAGAGTACATATTACATGGTGAAAACAAGAGTCAAGTTTTGAAAAATATCCTATTACTAATAGAATACATTTTTTAATTTAATTTTTCTCTAAAGCCCAAATTTTTTTTATTTGCGAATTTGAAATAGGAATAGGCACAAATATATTTAAATGTGTGTAATATTATATATTTTAGTCAAGGTAGGATATTATTGGAATTGAAACGCTATTCAATTTCTTCATTTAAAAGAGTGGAATAAAAGTTTTAGCTTGCCAGTTATAAAGACAGGTAGGGGTTTTGATGATACGAAGTAATTCATAAACTATTGCTTTCAAAATAAATATAAATAAACAGTCTCAGCCTTTAAAGAATCACGTTAATTTCTGGTTAACACATTTAATTATGTTACTTGGATAATATACGTAATGAAATGCAGTGGACGAAACATTTTTCCTACTCTTCACAGACAAAGACAACCCGTGCACTACAGAAATTAAAAAGCACGATATCATTCAATTTAATGCAGGTCTGAATGTAATGTAATCTTAATGAATGTAATGTAAGTTTTTCATCTACTTCCCGAACTACCGAAATATGTCAATTTCGTACACATGTGATATAAAAATGATTTAAATATATACACTCAACATAAGTAAACAGTATTAAAGTTTTCTTTTGTTAGTAAATCAGCGTGTTTTTTTAAATCTTTTTTGGTTAATCTGCCCAAACAGCCTCAGTGTCATCTCAATGCCCTCTAATTTTCTTTAGGTCTTTTACTGCGCCCTTGAAAGCCTCCATCGCCCACGTTGAGAACCTATGCTTTAGATCAGGGGTGGCCAACCTTTTTGGGAAGCGTGCCACACTCTGATAAAAAAAAGTTACGCGTGCCACTTCCAACTTCTCTACCAAACTAAAAAATATACAAAAGTGAAAAAAATGTTACTTATAGGCTTATTATGGGTTATTTACACCAAAAACATTTTTTAAAATGCAAGTTTTATATAGTGAAATGTAAAAAAAAATAATAAAAAATAAATGGTATGACAAATGAAACAAAAGTATAAACTTATATATTTTATTGTTAATAAATTTTTAGAGGATCAGTCAGTTAGTTTAAATACAAAATAAAAATAAGCAACTTGAAACAATTAATTTTAAATGATTATTAAGCAATCAGTACTTTCTTAATGTGGTTTTTGAATTTGTAGTTTTTTTTACTGAATCATCTATATTTGGATTATAGTTCGTGAAGATGCTAACACACTTAGGTGTTTCAGGTGCATATCAGTTAATTTTGAGCGATATTTTGATTTAATCACATTCATATAACAGAAAACATTTCTTCACAAACATATGTTGATCCAAACCTAACACAATATCTGACCGCTAAATCATGTAAATTTGGAAAATTGCTTGGTGGCACAAATTTCCAAAATTCGATGGAATTCGGATCATTTGCGGTTAAAATAATTTCCTTATATTTGTTTTTCAGAGTAATATTGGGCTGTAAATCAATAATTTCAATTTGTACCTGAGGTGGGTAACAATTAATGTCTTGAAGAGAAATCGAAAAAGGATTAGTGAAAAGCTCAGTATTTTTGTTATCTTTAAAATCCTCAAACCTGACACTGAAAGAATCCTGCAAAATGGATATTAAATTTTTAAATCTATTATAGTTCGAAATATTACTAACTTTGGCAGATAATTCCTGCAAGTGTGAATGGGAAGAGTTAATTTTTTCTCTACGAAATCCAGACAAAAAAAGTTTGTTCACAAAAAAAGATATATGACCAACTAGGGTAGGAAAAACACAATTTTTTCCCTGTAATCTTAAATTTAAATTGTTTAAATGTTCCATTATATCGGTAAGAAAAGCTAACTTCCACAGCCAACTTTCACTCCTGAGGAGCGAGCATTCACTGGGCAGTTCATCGTTTTCTTCCAGATATTCTAAAACACAATCCCTCAAACTCCAAATCTCGCACTGCCTTTCGAAAACCAGCGCACACTACAATGAAGAAGTAACTCGCCATTTTCTTCCGTTTCTTCAGGGAAAAGCGTACGAAATCTTCATCGATTCAGAGCACGAGCTCGTATTTTGTTGATACAGCGCACCACGGGGTTAACAACGAATAACTAGTTTAAGTTTCTGGCATAAAGAGCTTCTTGATGAATAATAAAATGATATTTGAAAACTTTTCTTCCCAAATAATTTTCAAGCAATGCAACAAAATCTTTTATTTTGCCACCCATACAAGGCACTCCATTTGTGCAAACACTGTCTAATTTTGTCCATTCTACTACGTTAACTTCAATTACATTTTCAAGTTCCTTAAAAATGTCTTCACCTGCTAGTTGGCGCAAATCAAGTTCTTCCACAGAATCAAAATTATTGTTCGTGTAAAGGAAAAAGATGCTTAACTGCACATTGTGTCTGTGATATCACAGCTTTCATCCAAAGTTAATTAAAAATATTTGCAATTTTGAAGTTCAGAGACAATTTGTGTTCCAACATCCTGGCACATATCATCCATATGACGCTTGACGGTATTTTTAGGCAAAGTTATTTTATCTACCATATTTTTGACACTCAGATCACTGACATTTTAGACGAAAATTAAAAGGCTACTTTTTTATTATCTCCTCTCCGTCAGAATATGGTTTATTCATGCAGGCTAACAACAAAGAAAGTTCATAAGAAGACTTCACGATTGTTTCCATTTCATCATTTCACTTCTGGAACAAAGATTGTTAGCCGGCTAAGGATTTCTTTTTTCTATTGATAAATTCCGTTTGCAAATTTGATCCAACAGGAAATTTGCTGTTGAAATCACTATACAGTTGTTTGAAATGACGGTCCAAGTTAAATTTTTTTGGGACTGCTGTATACAAATTCCACATATCAAACAAATAGGCTTGGAAGCATTTTGATGTGTTAACACGTATTGCTCTTCCTAGACAATTTTAAAATCACGAGCTGCAATATCCTCTTCACAATTTCTTTTCGATGTCGAAGGTTTACTCAAAAACATATTGAAAATAAAAAAATTTTAAACAACTACACTCAACTCTAAAATCTAAAAACAGTTTTAGAAAAGGAAAAAAGCTTAACGTCTTGCTAAACAGAGTTTAAAATCAACTGAGTCTGACAGCTAGAAAAAATCTGTTGATGTTACGATACAAATTTTCTAGGCTCCGAATCCAGTATTTTGATTCGTCATGGATGTCAGTTCTCACTCTTTCTGCGTTATAAAGCCACTACTTTGTGCAGATAGAAATACTTGTACCGTATTAACAACTGCTCTCCTAATATATTGCTGAATTACTTCTTGACATTACAGAAATCGTAAATAACCAACACCTTTGGAAAAACCTTTTAACCTGACATCATGCTGACAGCTATAAACACTAAATTTCAGAACTGCAAGGGGAAGCTCAAATTCGAATAGAAATCCCAGATGTTAAAAATTAACCACCCCTGAGAGAAAGCGACTTTTTGGGCAGATTCGACCGTCCGAGAGAGAGAGAGAGAATTTATTTGTTTTTAGTCTCATGTTACTCAACACTTTTCTCGGAACGTTACAATGCTGTGGAATTGTAAACTTGGGAGCATGATTTCATTTTTGGCACTATACTGAAGAAAAGAAAAAATCTTGCTTAGTGCCTTTAAAATCTCACGCTGAAAATTTCTATTTTTTACGTATTCTCTTCATGATAATTTTCTATTGTAATTCAATTAATTTAATAATCTTTTCAAAATTTTTTTAATTTTTCAATAAGTTTTCGCGTGCCACAGTTACGACTCCCGCGTGCCACGGATTGGCCACCCCTGCTTTAGATAATGTTCTATTGTTTAGATATTCAGAACGAGACTGTGGAAAATTTAGCAATTCTTTTGAATTAACACACTTATTGGATCTCTCTTGAACTAAGGGCTTTCAATCGCTAATATTTTACCGAAGACTGCTAAAGGAAAATAAAAAAAGATGGAAAGAAAATTTCTTCTATCTCATACGTAAATAATGGTTGCATCTAAAACAGACTCGGTGAGCGGCAACCAGCGTCAACTCCTGTACAAAATGATCAGTTACTGTATCTGTTTCTTCTTCGTGCACTCTTTGGACTGATTTGGAAAAGAATCCAATCGTTGAGCGCCTTTATCCTTGTCCTTTGCTGTTTTGTGACTTGCTGGAAAGGGAATCACCACATACCCCTCCCTTTCCTATGAAGAAATATATTTTACTGTGATGGACTTTTTGAGCAATAAATCAGCAATTGATATGCATTCCCAGAAAGTTTGAACGTAACTTAAAACGTCTTCCATTGGCATTATAGGCAGTCTCTTTTTAAGGTGACCTGTCTAGCTAACTCATGTGCTTTAGTCATTTCGTCATTTTATTAGAATTGTTTTAGTTAGACTGCAATGGAATACGTAATAAGCGGGGCTAGGCTGGGTTGTCATCTAGTGTTCCCTTTTCAAGCCATCACTAAAATGCGGGCTGTTGATAGTGGATAATCCA
This sequence comes from Trichonephila clavata, assembly GCA_019973975.1. Classification (NCBI taxonomy): domain Eukaryota; kingdom Metazoa; phylum Arthropoda; class Arachnida; order Araneae; family Nephilidae; genus Trichonephila; species Trichonephila clavata. The sequence continues at coordinate 128,591 of BMAO01002809.1, read as the reverse complement.
CGGTAATCTTGGCTGCTGCTTTTGAGGCAGTGTGATTCGAACTGCCAAACTTTGTGTCTGGAGACTACTCCATGCATGCTTTAAACGACTAGGTAAACTACTGAGCACATGGCAAAGTATCAGTCTCCTAAAATTTCACACCAGAGCAGGGACGTCTTAAGACTTCTTGAGGCCCTGGGCCTCTACGCGAAAGTAGGCCTTAGGTCCTACGCAATTGTAGGGCCTCATCTTTGACCTTTAAAATTAGACGTATATTGTCAAATACTCGTAAAAACTGTAACCCGAAACAAATAAATACGCCTCACATAAAACAGCTCGATCAACTGCCACCTTTTAACAAAAGGAGTAATGATGGTGCATAGAAGTAGGCCAAAGCCTACACATGGACGACGGTTATCTCAAAAAAATGCAGTGTTACCGCTGCCACTGGTCATATAGTTTGATATTACCAGTTTTTCGGAGTATAGTCCAAAAATAACATTTGACAGTTAAAAGTATTTGAATCATGACCTTATTACGGCTAAGTCGAGAAGGACAAAGCCCAGCTGGCCCATACCTTAAGATATCTCTGCTCCAGAGGTAAGAGCATTCCCAACCAATATTTCAACAAGTAGACGACAGGGATTAAAAGAAATCCCAAATCAGATTAGAAGACCCCAAATCCGAACATTTTTATTCCTGTCTTTTGCTGCTTTATGACTTGTAGAAGAATGTTATGGATCGAAGTATGCTTAGAGCATTAAATAATGTTCATAGTTTAGTTGCCGGTGACGCTCAGGTTCAGTCACGAGTTCAAGTCCTGATTAAAGCAAACGTTTTGAAGGGTATACAGGAAACTTCGTACCGAACGTCTCAGGTGTTGTTGCATGGAAGTTTGAAAAGTAAATAGTGTTGTTTATCACACGTCATCCTCGCTACGGTCTATCTTTAAAAAGTAACAGATAACTCTAAGAAGTATTACGTTAGTTCAAAATGAATCATTCACAATCTTACCCAATTGATCCCAAGAAGTTGGGAATCCTACCCAAGAAGTTGGAAGTAAACCGGATTTAATATTCTTCTATCTATTATTTTTATTGGAATCAAGTGTCGAACCCATGTTCCACTAGTTTCTAGCATATAAACGGCGGGGCTCTGTCATCAGATCACTGTGTTTTCCAAATCTCCCTGCAAACACTGCAATATTATGAACCACTTCGTTATTTAAAGACACGAAAAGTGGTCCACTTCCTTTCAAAAATGGAAGTGTGAATGGGGATGTTCCATCCACACAAGGGGAGTGTCTCGGAACGCATTTCTCCCGCCATTTCACTCGAGCCTGTGAAGTAATCCTAATTTTTATCGTCTGTCAGAGTGAAAGCGGGAAGTTTTCGGCTCATTAAAGCCTCGTTCCCGGCGCTTCCTCGTCTTGAAAATCTCCCCTCCCATTCCCTCTCCATCCGGTAATCACTCTCAGGAAGCGTGAAATCGGGAAAATTAAAAACCGGAGTTTTCCGGATTTCTCCACACGGGCGAAGAAAAATCATTCTTCCCTGCAATATGCAAATGAAGAAGGGTGGGAGCCTATTTGGTAGGTGGGAGGGGGGGGGACTGCGTGATATAGATGGGATCCGCCTTCTCTTAGGAGAGTTCGCGTAACAGGTTGTGACGCTTGTTCCCCCCGCTGTAGAAACGTTTACCTTTCATAATTAAAGGAACCCTCGACATGATGAAAAAGAAGGGTAATCAAAACGGGCTGCTACAAAGATTTTTTTTTCCTCTTTTTATTCTCTCCTTATCTAACATAATTTTTTATGTGTGAGAGCCTTGGTTTGGTTTATTTTTTAGGAACTTGTAAGGTTTTTAATTACATACGGAAATTTAAATTTGAAGTTAATTTTTCCCATCTCATTCTCGATTTTTTTTTTTTTTTTTTTTTTTTGCTTTTTGAAATTTAAAATTTGCATCAGTGTCTACATACTGCCAAATTTTTTCGCTTTTGCTTTCTTTCTGCAATCAGCGAAAAATTCCACCCTCCTCCCACGCCTAAAGGGAACACAGGGGAAAGTAAAAAAATTTGAAATATTTAAAATGATTTTCTCAATTGCCATGTTTTTTGTGTCGTGTGGGTTAGAATTTCAAAAATTGTAGCTCTATAAAGATAATCTAGAGGAAACAAAGTCCATTTTATTTGCGGACCATTTTCGATAGATGTCCAACCATAACTTTCAATTGCATTAGCCAGAGATTCTTAAACTGGATTCGGACCCCTGTGGCCCACAGCGTTTTTCTAGGGGGCCCGCAACTGTCTCTTTTAACTTTAAGATTTCTCTCTTTTGCATACTCTGAAATGTGGAAAAATTGAAATATGTGCCGTCCTAGTCTAGATCATTGAATTGCCCTCAATGAAAAAACTCTACTAAAACATGTATTTCGGTCAAGAATATTAATTCTGTTTTTATTGTTTGCAACTACACACAGTCATTACTACAATAAGTTCCTTCTAAATTTTCAGGGTCACTTACAGAAATTTTTTTCGAGTAGCCCACTAAAGGTCTGGTGCCTTTCCAAACATTTATTTTATGTGAAAAAGATCTTTCGCAGCGCTTCTTTATCTTAAAAATAAGTACAGAAACAATCTGGAGAGAGAAAGCGTCGTTTTCATTAAAATTTTTAATTAATACACTTTGCATTATTTATTTGACATTAGTATTTTGTGACATTTTTATAATTATGTTTATTGCTTTCTTAAAGGACAAATAGCAATAAAAAGTCTATTCGTAGCAGAGGCAGTCTTAGGTTTATCGAGGAGCCTGTAAATCACTCAGCCATGTGTTGGGAGTCAGAGAAGATGTTCAAATTCTTCAGGGTCCGCAATGTCAAGCTGATATGTAAAGGGGGACCGCGGCTATCCAAAGTTTAAGAATCGCTGCCGTAAACAATAAAGGTAGTACATTTTTTTTCAATGTGGAAAGGCTGTGAGTTGCCAGCAGACCTTTAGTAAATGAGAAATATTGCTTTGGGGTTTTTATTTTGATGAAACCAGCAGAAAAACTAGCACTTATTTTTTGAAAACCTTGTCGATTCATAGAGAGAGTTATATTTTTGTCAGGCACTATAAACCTGACCAAGGGCTATTGGCGACGGACCTAATAGAGTTAGAGTAAAAGTTTAAACTGCATTAAATCGAAAGGAATGAATTATTTTTCCATTAAAAGTAGAAAGATAAATCTTTTTACTAGTTTTTGTGAATGGATTAACTTTACGTATCATTTGAGGATTGCCACAAGAGTTTTTTTTTTCCATTCTAGATGGTTTACCGTTTACCGAACAGCACTGCTCTCCCCCAAGACTAAAATTTCAAGCAGTATTATATACCTTAAATAATTATTTACTTTCATTGTGTACTGTGATTCCTTCTGAATTGTCTCTCCACTTATTTTCTGCATCGTATTACTTGTAGCTTAATCATAAGGAGATTAAAATGTCGTCCTAATCCAATGTGTGTCTCATGAATGCCTATTTTTCGCAAGATTGTCATATTACATTCAAGAAACATTGAAATTCACAGATAGTAATTTATTGAAGAATCAAAAGTGTAAAAATACTAACTTAAAATGAAAATAATTATTTTCTGCAAAATTTTTTATCATTAAAATATTTTTTCGTTTTTCACACTTCTGTGATAAATAGTGTGAGTTATATTTGTTATGACTAGATATACTATACATTCAACTCAATTTACCGACGTGTCGATTCATAAAGGGCAATTACAAGTGGCTAAAATCATTAATCGCTTAAATTGTACTGAATATCCGAGAAGAAATGAAAAACTTATTTAAATCACACTGAAACTTCGATCGGTTACTTTAAAGACAGCAAAGGAGCAAATCATTTAAACCTCAATAATCTGGAGGGGGGAAAAACTTTGCTACTAAAACTTTTTATAATTCTTTTTTCCCCTTTTTTTTCGGAAAAATGCGGGGGTGTATAATTCTTCTCTTTGGAAGTCATTAATTACTGCCGAGCATAAAACATTGGGGGAGCTTAATGAGTGTTCATTCAATGGAAACGATGTTTTGCTAATGAACGTGATGAGCGCGTTGATGCTTTTGTAAATATTGATTTTTAAATACTCGCTTCCCTCTCGGCTGAAGGTCAAGGGTGTGTTGCGGAAAATCCGAACAAATGAATGGAACAATATGGCGACCTCATTCATTGCACTCTTCTGTTATAATTCCTAGAATCATTCTAAGAACTCAATGATTCAATGACAGTTGGTCGTTTGCTAAAAGTACAGTAAAATACGTTTAACGCGAAAACTCTAAGATGAAATATCGGTTAACATGAAATAATGCAACGATCCCGAAAAATTATTAAGTATTTTCATACATTCTTTCTCTTAACACGAAACAAAAATCGCTTAACACGAAAATTTTCCCTTCTGGGAGTGAACAAAATACGGAAAACTCCAGCTATAACTCAGGTGAGACTTAAGAGGGGTGTGAAATAAAACAGAGATGGGTTCACATGTTTCGTAGAAAGGAGACTTACTTAGCTGCAATATATTTTAGAAACAGCCTGTGACACAAGCCAATTTTGTTCATCCAAGATACACTTCACCCTCTCTCTCTCACCTCGACAAACGCCACAAAAAACATCTCATCTCTCATTATTTGGCTTTGGAATTCGGTGACGAGTACACAGTATGAGTAAAAATCAATTAATTTGGGTAGAGTTTTATTTTCTATTATAGAAGAAATTTTTACTAGCACAGTGGCAAAAACCTAACAAACTGCTATTTCGTTTAAAATGAAGATATAGTTATTAAGTCTGTAGACCAAAAAATAGCAGACGGAAACGGAAATCGCGTGAAATTTTGATGTTGCAAACTCTACATGATCAGCAATAATTTAAAAAAAGCAAATTATGGGAATGTTTGAATATATCTATGCAAATAAAACGTACTCTAATAAATTTTATTTTCTTGAATGCATGGTTTCTTTTTTTTTTGCAATATCTTTTAACACGAAAATATATTTCAATCCCCTCAGTTTCGTGTTAAACGATTTTTACTCTAAATGTAGAAGAGCCATTGTCAGTTAGCTCCTCAAATAAATTGGAACATCATGCCATTCAACAGGCAAATAAGGTGAACATACGGAATTATGCCTCTTTTAGTGCTGCGCTGAAAGCTATTGTTAAATTTAGGAGAATACGTATATAAAACATCATTTAGGATAAAAAAATACGGTAAACTTTGCATTCAGCGTTATTAAAAGTGAGTGCATTTATTATGGTTAGATTATTGAGAAAAAAAACATTTTGGTTTTTTTCCCCTTAAAACTTTATTATGATTATAAACGCACAAAAATCTTAACTACTGCTAAATACTTTCTAAACCAAAAAAAGTCTGTTTTATAAAAAATGACAAATATATATAATGTATAATAAACTTGATATTATAATTCAATTAGATGAACTGTAATACTTTTGAGTAGTTCAGTGTTTAATAATTTTTAGCTGCACATTATTAGCATGAACTGCAGGATTCTCCTAATTTCTGTAATTTATATTAGTCATCTTATTTCAATGTATGGTATAGTTTAAGTAAATACGCGAATGTGTACCCTATTCTTATTACTAGTGATACCAATGTTTTTGTGAGAAATATTTACAATAGAGAACAAGCGAACAATCCAGTATTTTCCTGTTGTAAAATGAACTTAGGCACTAGTTAAATAATCGACATTTTGTTTCGAGGAACAGATTGTTAAAAAGTATATGTCCTTTTTCTGTCAAACAAAATATTACAAATGCAGAATAGCGAAAATGAAGGGAACTGGAATAGTGGATAAGTCTTCACTCCGACGTTTTGTGCCTCCATGGTAGCCTAGTGGTTATGGTCCTGAACTCATGGGCGGAACATCGCAGGTTCGAGTTCTTGTGTCATTTAAGACCCGCCGTGTAGGTCTTCCGGTTGGAGTGGAGTGGTAGTTAGGAGAGGGGAAGGCTAGCTAAAGTGTCATTCTCGCCACTTGACTGAGATTGAAAACTACGAGGTCCGTCGCCAACAACCATCGTGTTGCTTAGTAATAGGGCTTCAATAAACACTCACTCTGTTTCTTTGCAATACATACAGTGAGCCACAAAATTGAGTATACACCTTAGAAGCTTAGAGACTTTTTGCAATTACAAATTAAATATTGCTTTAAGATGATTGAAATTTTTACCTTATATACTTTAGTCTATGCTTTACCGTACTATACTAATAAAATTGTTACGTTTATTTATTTTTTACGAAAAAAAATAAAAGATCCGAGACGAGAGGAAAAACAACACCACAAAAATAAGTATACACCTCTATTAATTTCCTTTTAAAGTAAAAATTATTTTTTTTGTTGCATAACCTTTTGCTTGAATTACAGCTTGTAATCTTCTGGGCATAGATTCTACCAGTGTTTTAGTGGTTTCAACAGAAATTTTAGCCCATTCTTCTCTCGGAACCTTCTTGAGAACTTCCCTTGCTTGTGATTTCGTGCTCATGTACAGCTTTCTCTATTTGCGACCACAAATTTTCTATGACGTTTAGGTCTGGAGACTGGCCTGGAGAGTGTAATTGCTTCCTGCAGTGGTACAGCAAGTATAACTGCACAATCTTCACTGTATGCTTGGGGTCGTTGTCCTGCTGGAATATGAAGCCTGACCCAAGCCCCAACTTACTGGCACTTTTTTCCAAGTTATCCTTTAAAATCCCCAAACATACATATTTATCCATAATACCATCAATAAAAGCAAGCTCTCCAACTCCTCCAGCCGACATGCAACCTCAAACGAAGACAGATCTACCCCCGAACTTGACTATCTTAATGGTGTTTTTAGGTGCCAGTGCTTTCCCAGCTTCTCTCCATATTTTAAATCGTCCATCGCTTCCGTAAAGATTAAACTTACTTTCATCAGAAAATATTACAGTATTCCAGAAAGAAATAGGCTTTAAACGATGTTCTTTGGCGAAAATCATTCTCTTTTGTCTATTCACATACTTGATGAGTGACTTTCATATTGGTGTATGGCCATGAAACCCATATTGGTGAAGGGGACGTCGAATTGTTTCATCTGAGATCTTTTCCCCGATTGTAGAGGACATCCATAAAGCTAGTTTAGATGCACTCACCCTCGGATCATTCTTTACAGAGTGAATGATGTTCCTCTTCGCTGTAGAGAGTACTCAGTATTTCCTTAGGTCCTCTTCCAGGAATATTGGCCCCAGATCCAGTTTTTTTATAGTTCTGTAGAATGTTTTGGACACAACCACATGAGTTACACCAATCAACGAAGCGATTTCTCGAAGAGATTTTCCTTCTTTTGACCATTTTACAACCAATAAACGTTCAGATTCAGTAGTTTCTCCAAGAGAGCTCATTTTACGATTTTTAATGAGAAAAAATACTATTTAAAAGCATTGAAGTGCAATAGCACGTGTTATAAACAGCAGCTACTCCTGCAACTCTTTAAAGAAAATTTGAAACTAAAAAAAGTGGTGGCAAAATTAACAAATATAAGAAGTGTATACTCAATTTTGTGGCATGGTTTTCTATCTTTTCTTCGAAGCGCTTAACTTTCTTCGTAATAAATAAGTTAACTATAGAATTGTGTTATTTTAGGATGGTAAAGCAGAGGTTAAAGTATCTAGGATAAAAAACTTACCTATTTTAAATCAATAAATTTATTTGTAATTGTAAGAAGTCTAAAAGTTTTAGAGGTGTATACTCAATTTTGTGGCTCACTGTATGTTCTACGGTAATTATTGTTCAACTCATTTCAATAAAATATTCTGAATTTACTGTTTCACTTAAGTTATTTTTATGAGATGTGGGGCAGACAAGTGACGAGGTCGACACTTGGGCTGTCATCTCGATCTTTAAACTTCTACATGATACCAGTGAGAGGACCTTGAGCCTCAACAGATTTGACGTGTATCAGTCATTATATAGGGTTCTGGGTTAGACTTTGATCCCATTTGCAAAGGAAAGAGGCTGCCTTATCAATCGAGTAGCCCTTCTTTCTTATTCATGATCAATGCTGTTGCAGTCGAGTAGGGGGTCCGAGTCCTGATGACATCAACGACAAGTCGTGTAGTGAGGAGATTCATATCAAATTTGGCCTGTCTAAAATTCCTTAAGTCAGTCCTTCTCAAACTTTCATTTGCGACCAAATATTCAATCATAACTTTCATCCCCCCCACATACAATAACACTATTAAATTCAATAATACCATACTTAGACACTAAAACTGTAATACGACTTTAACCTCTTAAGTGTCACCGACGTATAAAAGCGTTTCAGTTAAAGCGATAATTGCCCTGGACGTATATATACGTCTTTCCGAAGTGTGATCTTCTCTATGTATTGCTATACATAAAATTATTCCGAAGGTTTTGGTATGCTGGACCTTGACAGTGTTTGCGAAGAATTTACTTTTTCAAAGAAGGTTTTACTTATTTATTCCTTTTCATCCTCCCCAATACATTACATACGCTCGCCTACGTGGAAAACGGTGGCATTGTGGGATTGATTCACATAAATTTTACCGGCAGTTAAGGGATAAATTGTAAGCCGTACAAATTATCAAGAGAGTTAAGTGCTAATTTTTGTAAACATTTTATATATGACAAGCCCATGGTGTCACTGGTAATTATTAGATGTGTTCTGAACTTAGTATTGTTAAATTATTTATAAAATATATTGTGTGCAGTACTGATACATTTATAAATGCATTATATCAGTGCAGATGTGCATTTTATATTTTACTATGCCAGAATGTATTTTGTTTGCTTACTGTCAGTAAATTAATAGTTTTTTTTTCGATTTTTCAATATGCTCGCTTCCCCCTTGTAGAGTTATCACTCCCAGATGGAGGGCGCGCCCCACAGTTTGAGAAACGCTGCCTTACGTATAGTTGCACTTAAACTAAACTAAACTCAGTGGCGCAACAGCCCAAGAAGGCCTACACCAACTATGCCCATCTCAATTTTCCTGTCCTTTGGTGTTGAGGTGCGTAAGCAAATTTCCGGTCAAGTGGACAGTCTGACGGGGAAGTCAGTGGTCCGGTCAAGTGGACAAGTCTGATCAAGTGGACAGTCTTGGAACTAAACCCCCAGGGTTTAGTTCCCAAGCAAGCTTGGTACTCATTTGTCGAACCACTGAAGGGATGAAAGGCTGAGTCGACCTTGTCCAGCCCAGAGTTTAAAACCCCGACCTGTGGCGTGGAAGCGCTATACGCTACCACTCAGCTGTATTTAAAGGTGATACAAAATGACCGGATCTGTCGTCCATAGTCACCATGTTGCTTGATAATAAATGACGTTGGTAAAGAATAGTACAATGAAGCAAGAAAAAAAAATGACGACAAGTTTTAAAACACAATGTTATATTAGAAAGATGCGCAGATCCACTGGTTTTTCTCAAGCATATATATAAAGAACGCATTCATTTAAAAATCTAACTATGAAATTTTAGAAATGTAACTGATTGTTTCAACAGAGACATGCAACATTAACAAGTCAGTTTTTGTGAAAAAAATTCGCTTTGGAGCAATATAGCTGAGGGCAAAGTGGGTTAATCTTCCGATGCTGCACTTTTAACTTTTTACCTTATGATATTAGAATAATGTTCTAAAGCTATTTCGTTTCTTATACTGTTACAGCCAAGTTTTAAAACTAGACTCCATGCTAAAATCTAGAAAGAAGCCATTCATATGAGACATGCTCTCTCTCAAAAGTATTCGAAATTCAACGTAAAAATTCCAATCAACCATTTCAAAGCGGAAAAAATTCTTCAGCCATAAGCATCTACTGAGAGAAAAAATGAGTATCCGAAGAAAATTTCAACCCTAAACCTGGAAGTCCAAAACGACCGCAGCCGCCGTTGGTGAGCGTTTGATTAAATTTCTTACCTGTCATATTTCAGCCCTGTTTGACAGGAGAGAGAAGCTTCCTTTTCTTCCGGGTATTAAAGTTCGCCCACCTACCTGAAGCTCTCTGGGGGAAAGATAATACCCAAGGAAGAGCAATCTTTTGGAGAGGGAGGGAAAAATTACAATTTCTGTTACGTGTCCACAGGTATGAGGAGGAACATAACTCCCCAATTACCTAACCAACGAGGAATCGCTAATGAAGTTACTTGATTAGCAGTAAATTTTATCCCGATCCGCTTTTCGCTTAAGTGGGGGTTCCTTTATTGGAATGGCCTTAAGTGCTTTTTTATGAGAGCAATAAAAGATCGAGCACTCAGAATTTTATAAAAATGCTACCGTGTTAAGAGTAAAATTCGGCGATGGAAATTTATTTAATAAAAACCTTTTCATATTGTTCAAGGTTGATTAATATTAAATATATTAATACATTGTACAACTAAAACATACGCGAAATTTCATCCTCGTTTATGAAAATATTTAAAAAATAACTAGTTATATATATATATATATATATATATATATATTATATTGGCAGATAAGTTTAATTAAATGAAATTTAATATGTTTCCTAAAAGAGAAATTAAAATGAAGAATGAACTGGGGAAAATAAATTTGATTAAAATGGGATATATATATATATATATATATATATATATACATAGTAAAATGGAATAAAATATGTATATCGACAAATTGTAATTCCTACAAAGCAAAGAATGGACAAAAAGGGATTTGAAAGCCTATAAAAACCCGCCAAAATATAAGTAACATATTAAAAGTTAACTGGCCAAAATGTGAAACTGTTACGTTTTCTAGATCTGTCACTGATAAAGAGCAGTGATATAGGGTTAAACGTGCTTTATAGGACACTAACCTTTCCCTACAGCAGAAAAATTTCTACATAATAGTGCAAAAAAGTGAAGAAAAAACTTAGATAGAAAAATGAAGTTATGCCTAATACTAGCACGTGTTATTCAGGACTGTTTCTGACAATCAAACTATTACGAAAACTATTAAATTATTAACAACAAAGGAAAACTATTGAAATTTTCAGATGATTATATTTAACATGTAACAAGTCCCATTATTTCACAAAAAATGTGGGTGCAATTTCAAATCGCAGTTAAGATTCGACCACCGTTCCACAACACTTATAACTTTAGCTTCTCGCTCTGATAATAGCATGCTGGAGAACAGCAACAGCAACATTTGCACACATATTCTTCTCTTTTTTGATTTGCTGAATGATCATTAGTACATTTTAAAGCTACATTAGGACTAATGATGATGAATCTTAAAATTCTGAACCTCGGCTAAGTGATGAAGATTACTTATGAGTTGGAACCAATTCTCCAAACATGTACACCACATACACACATGAGGAATTTCAGCAAAGGCAGATATACATCAATACATCTCTACATGACATATAACCATCGACAGTAGGGTTCAAATCCAAAACTTGACAGGACAATGTCGGTCACTACTTTTTGACGATGACTACTTGTCTATCGTAGTCGTTTTTTTCTGTATTAGAATAAATGAGTTATGTTCAATATTTTTGGTATAGAAAAATAGTAATTCTTTTTCATTCTGTTTCGCAAAATGTTTGTAAAAGTAAAAATATAAAATTTTGTTAGGTGAAGTGCCATAAGAAAAATTCTAGGGCGAATAATATCGGTAATTTTTTTCCTACAAGTATTCTTTCTGATTCTATATTTCGGGTAAATAAATGTTTGGAATCATACCACTGATTCCTCTTCTCTTCGGTTAGACATGCGCACGTATACTTTAATGCCCCAATGAAAATTGGCCTTCTTCATCTCCTCTTTCCGAACCTCTAAGTGACCATTCGAAATCTCCCCCCCCCCCCGCATTAGACTAACCCGATCTTTTCCATGCTAATCCCTCTCTGCACTAGCGACTTGATTACGCTACCCCATCTGACGCCTACGCAGTTAATTCGCCGCCTCTCGCAGCACTAAGCCTCTGAAAATACCATTAGTGGGGCGCTACATAAATCGGGATGCTTTCCACGCGTCCGCCCCACTTTGGAACTAATGAGCTGGCGCGGAGCTTATTTTCGTCCCAGGCATGTTGGAAACCGATCACGCTGCGATCGACAATTTCTTGATTAATTGAGTTTGGTCTGGAGGCTTTCGTACAAGGAGATATTTAGAAAAATGAAAATTTGTACGCACCCTACTAGCTTCAGAAGAGCTAATAATATGTAATTTTTTGCCAAGGAGGAATATAGTTAATTACCTAAAGATTTCGGATTAGTTTTACTCTTTCAACTTAATGTGAATACTTAAGTGTTCTCCAAAAAGTTGTTTGCGATGGATTTTATAATTTTGTGTTATAGCTGATAGACGAAAACCAACAGAAATGTTATTTCCGTCAAAAAGTTTTCACCGGGAGAGGATCCTTAAATTCTTGGTCAAAGTATGATTGGTCGAGTTAGCCTGATGGATATTGTCGCGGACTCATGACCGGCGTATTATGAGTACGAGTTTTTTTAAAAATGTCACATATTTTTAACATAAAGAAGCCGTGGTAGCCTAGTGGTTGTTATCCTGAACTCGTGACAGATGTGTCACAGGTTCAAGTCCTGGTGCCACTGGATCCACCATGTAGAGAAGCTAATTCACGTTAAATCTGCAAGGTTCAAAGTCCTCCCGTTGGTTTTGTGTGGAAGTTTAAAGAGATAACAAAGTAAGGATTTGAGCCCTGGAGATCTAATGTGAGATTTAGCCTTTCTGTACAGAATCAAGACTTGAACATGGAGATTGACTGAAATATCACGATCTCCATTTCAAGACGATTATCACGGCCGTCTCACTTTTTTACTGCTAAGCACGCAAAACAATTTTAAGCAGCTGATATAGCAGCTGAAAATGAGGTTGAGTTGCAATAAATCTCGTTAGGGTTTGTAGTACAATAGAGGACTTCATGAAAGCAGAGTAAAAATTTTATTCGTGTACATTGGAAGTACTTAGTTCCAAAATTGAAATTGAAATCCTCATACGATTTCGTGATTGCTTTGGTTCTATTAGTTCCTTTCCGGTTAATAAGTGTTCTTTTGCAACATTATCAGTTTCTGATTCACGCTCACTCAGTTAATGATTTGGTTGGATTCCTTCGATCGGGATTTCAAGGAGTAAGACTTTTGTTCTTCCTTTCTCCCAGATTAAAATTGGGCAAAAGCAGTCAGAAAAATACGGCTTTTAACTAATGTCTTTTTAAAAGCGTCACATAGGGATGATGATTCGATCAGAGCCCTACCCACTTTATCTGAGTAGAGTGCTAACGAGAATTGAGTGAGCTTAAAGATAGAATCCGATCCAAATCACTAACGCCGCTCCCGAATCACATCTTTTTTCTAAGCAACAGTAGCAAATCCATTTTGAGAAGGGAAAAAAAGAAGTAAAAAAAAATGCCATTTCGCGTTGACTTTAGTGATAGGGAGGCCGGAAGTACTGCAGCTCCCCTTCTCTCACTTTAACTCTGTGCGCTTCTCCGGGGATAAAGGATGGGAAGTAAGACTAAAAATACACGCCTTAATCAGATTTACTGGGAACACACGGCCTTAAACACCTGTCGGCGCTTTTAAGAGGAGGCGCTGAAATTTTAATCTCTGTAAAAGGCAGCGGCTTTGTCCCGGTTTTCATTAGGATAGAGTCGAACGTAATTACGCGTCGGATTCATTAAAAAGAGTTTGTTTCCTCACGAACCTGTTTCGGACGTCGTAGGAGTCAATCTATTGAAAGAGATAAGAGTTTGATGTCAATGTAACCCGGTCTTGGTTGAGTACAGTAATTTCTTTGAGAGCAGGATAATCTTCTGCAGGGCCGATTCTAGCAGATATGCAGCGCGTGCACCTCACGAGGATGACCAAAGCAAGGGGAGGTCGAAGGCCGTGTATAGTTATATCAATCAAGCAAAGTTTTTACGAATTTCTCAAAATAAAACTTTTAATATATAAGTCGAATAAATAGGATGAATTTTATGCAGTTATTGAAAAATGAAATTATGACCAGATTTCTCGATACACAACATAGAGATTAAAAATTAAATAGAATGTTAGCGTACAGTGTGTTGGTTCATAGTCCATTAATGCCTACTTGTATACATCCTTCATTTGGTTTCAAAATTTTGGTAAACCTGGTAATTATCGGGAAAAATTTTTTTTGCTTGTCAGCGACCCTGGCGGCTCAATGTAAGTCGATGCTTAATAAAGACATCTCAAAAATGATTCTTGCGAAATTTACTTTATGAAAAAATCCAACATCGTAAATATATATTTTACCTAAGTATTTAAATTCATTATGCATTAGGGGAAATTAAAAGTTCTCAATTTAATAATAACCTTACAGTTTAGAAGAACAAAATAGAGAAAAGAAGTTATTTTGTGTCTTTAGCATTTTTATTAATGCTTTACTTTTTCTCTAGTACAGGTAGATGAGTTTATAACAATGTCTACGTTAAGTATTAGTTAAAACTCGAAAACTAGTCCAGAGGGGTGGCACATGAGGCTTTTGTACGTAAGCAGCTGACACTCTTGGATTGGTCCAGGTCTTCTGGATTCAATAATAAGGAGTGTTCCTTCCAATCTGCATATTCTGAAGGAATTAGCGCTGTGGTAACTTAATAGTGGAATACTTTTGTCTGATGGAATTTCCAAATCTGAATACCGGTTCTAATAGGAACGATAATAGGGATTAATAAGATCTGATGGAACATAAATATATAAGTAAGCTTTGAAATTCTCACGAGAGGATGCATGTTAAATCTACCCAATCTGAATGCGGAGAACAGGGTGCCAATTCGGGTTTCGACCTTGTTATCTGGCTATCGTATAAAATTACAAAGTGCATTGGTTTCTAATCATGGATTAGTTGAGTGAGGACCAAAATCTCTTCTAGAGGCCATACAGACTTATACGTGCTTGATGGAGCTTTTGAGATGAGTCAAAAATATCGAGACGAAACCCTTGATCAACTTCCGAAAACGCATACTGCTGATATTGGCAAATATTTTATTGTCATGGATGATAATGCTAGGCCACATTGAGCTATGTTTGCAGGTCAATACCCTATTAGTCAGGTGAATTAGGCGAATGGAGTTGTCGCCTCATTCGTCTAATTTCAATTCATTCGTGCGCCTTTGGCAGTATCTTAGCACACATTAGTCACATTACTAGATACACCTTCCTCCCAAAGAACCTATATGAGTTGCAACAAATATTGCCTTATATAGTCGTCCATACAGGTTTATGAATTGGTCAGCTTTGTCGCCGCGATAATCTAGGGGTCATGATCACGAATTCGGGGTCGAAGTGTTATGAGTTCGAGCCTAAGTGCCCCTGAAGACCCGCCTAGTAGAGGGGCTGAAGTTCTTTAAACCTACCGTGGTTTGATATCCTCCCGTTGAAGTGGCTTGGTTGTGTATAAGGGGTGCCAGCACAGCTTCCTTATCACTTGACCAAGGCTCAAAATTACGAGCTCCGCTGCAAATACCCCTTGCGTTCTTTTGTAGTACGACGCTAACAAAACACTCACTCGGAAAACTTTATGTTGTCAATGGAAGTCCTCCTCCAATCCGAAACATGCGTTAAGACTATAGGAAGACATAACCCATATTAAAATCCAAAATTTTGATTTAAGTTATTCAATATATAATTTTATCTAAAGAATGAATTTTTTTTTAAATAATTGATTACTTTTTTGAATTATTTCAAACGTTTGCACCCCAAAACTTCTTGTTTCTGAGCTTTTAGAACCTTGCGCATAACGATTATGAAAATATAAATAAGTCACCCACCCGGTATAGTGGTTAGCGATGCTGACTGTTGTGTCGTAGAGCCTGGGTTCGAATCCCGGAGAAGACATGGATGTTTGTAAATGTATAGTGCCTTTGCGGCATGAGGGTACTCTAAATAGCCATCGAGACGCAAGTCCTCTCGTGAGGTTGGTGGATAGGGAAGAGAGGTGGGACGCCCTGACCCTCCCCCAGGGTGCTCTCCCTCAAAATTGGGGTGGAACCGAACTAAATCGTATTGTCACCTGTATGGTGCTCAAGGCTACGGCCTACGACAGGCGTACATGCAGCCCCTTGCCATGATGAATTTCGTGGGCCTGGATCTGACGCAGTCGAGATCAGGTGGCATAAGAAACAACAACAACGAAACAACAAATATAAATAATAATAAAAATGTCTTGAGAGAAACAGTAATTTGTCCTGACAGCAAATTTACGAAAGAAAATTACAATTTGTGTTTTGCTAAAACATTTGCATAACTTTATAACATTCAAATTGCCCCCGGAATGCTCATAAAGAGACCAGTCAGTTGTGCAATGAAATAAAAACTAAATGTCACATAAAGAGAAGAAAAAAATTGAATCAACACACACAAAGCATATTCTCGTATTTTGAGCTTTTTTTTCCCTTCAAAAAATGAAACAATAGAATAAAACAAAAAAATCTCCTCCCCCCCCCCTTTCAGAAAAATTCATTTTCAGGAGTCAGTATATTATCATAAAATTCGATTCACGTTTTTACACGTATTTTTGAGAACCTACTTAGCAGTTTTTGAGAACATCTTATCAAAGAAACATATTCTCATTGAAAAGAAGGAGAGAGAAAAAAAGGATTCTTATCCCCATATCTAAAATCCAATATCTGGAGCGAGATGTACTCAAAACAAAAACATTAGAAATGATGCAGAGATAAGAGCGGAGCCGTATCTTAACGGCTGAGGAGTGCTTCCCGGCGGCATTAGAAAAATGATTGTAAGAACTATTAGGAGAAGATGAGTTGGG
The DNA here is from genome assembly GCA_019973975.1 of Trichonephila clavata. NCBI lineage: Eukaryota > Metazoa > Arthropoda > Arachnida > Araneae > Nephilidae > Trichonephila > Trichonephila clavata. Next base: position 111,815 of record BMAO01002809.1, on the reverse strand, counting down.
ACGATATTGGGGTTTAGATCTCTGGTGATGATCCACCCAGAAGCATCATCTCCTCATTGCAATTCTTTGCAAGGTCGATACATAAAGAGTCCATCAATAACCATCCCCGAATACAGATGGTATTTTGTACGAGAAAGAGGTTTCATCTCATTTATTTAAATGGTTGTTTTAATAAAAAGTCTTTCGTAGAGTTCGAATAATATGTTATGTTTCTCTTGTGTGTGTAAGAAACGCAGGTTTTTTGAAAATATTCAATAATTGAAAAACATTTTTCTTTGTTGGATTGTGTTTATTAAAACCGCACCACGAAACAGTACGAGGAATAGTAACAATAGACTTTGTAATTTTTCATTACGTCAAGTGGGGTGAAAGGAATGCCCAAAAGGAACCAAACGCACCTGAAAAGAAAAGAAGAAAAGCGAAGAACACACATTTTTTTTACAGAAAAACTCAGTTAACTTACTTAATACGAAATAAAGATTGTGATGTGTTTTATTCGCGATTCAGACTAATCCTCTTGGGCAAATACTTTTGATCATATTTTATGATTATAAAACCTCTTTGTGTAAACCAAGAGTGTCAGACTCGCGACTCACAACGAATATTTTTTTAGGCCACGCCAATATATTTATCGCAAACAATAATATATAATAAAATTTAAAAAAATCTTCCTAAGTAGGAAAGATAGTAGCAGAGAAGAGATGTCTAGTGTCTGGATGTAAACATTAAATTTTTCTTGTTTTATATACATATTTATGAAATTATATTATTCTTGTTTGTTTGGCCCAAGTTAGCATTTAAGTTTGACACCTTTGGTGTAAAGCATAGGTTCCCAACATTTTTTGAACTGGTGCCCCTCTTTTCTAGTGAGTCTTTCGAGATACCGCCCCCTTTTTTTAGTGAATATTTTGATACCCCCCCTACTCTACAGAAATAAGAGTGTACATAATACATGGTGAAAACAAGAGTTACATTTTAAAAAAATATTCTATTACTAATAGAATATATTTTTTAATTTAAGTTTTTTCTAAAGCCACAATTTTTTTACTTGCGAATCTGAAATAGCTATTGCCACAAATTTATTTAAATGCGTAATATATATTTTAGTCAAGATTGGAATTGAAACGCTACTGAATTTCTTCTTCATTAAAAAAAACGGAAAAAAGTTTTAGATTACCTGTTATACAGACAGACAGGGGTTTTGATGATACAAAGTAATTCATAATAAACTATTGCTTTCAAAATAAATATAAATTGACAGTTTAAGCTTTTAAAGAATCATATGTTAATTCCTGGTTAACATATTTAATGTTTTTTCTTGGATAATATACGTAATAAAATGCAGTGGACGAAAATGTTTCCTACTGCTCACAAAGACAACACGTGCACTACAGAAATTAAAAAATGCACTATATCATTCAACTTAATGCAGGTCTTCACATGCAGGAAACATGTGAATTTTCTTACATGTGATATAGAAATAATTTAAATACATACAATCAACATAAGGTAAGCAGCATTAAAGTTTACGTTTGTATTCATAATCAGGGTGTTTTTGTAGTCTTTTTTAGACTATATAAGGTTAATCTGCCCAAGCCCCTCCGTGCCATCTCAACGCCCCCTAATTTTCTCTGGGTCTTTTACTGCCCCCTAAAAGCCTGAAATGCCCACAAGGGGGCGTTATAGCCCACATTGAGAACGTATGGTGGAAAGAAAAAGCGATGAATGTTAAAGAGGGTTGCTATTCAAGTGAAGTGAAGGGGGAAGTTGAGGCTGTTAGCTGTTGTCATTCGGAGACTAAAAAGTTAGTTAGAGAAGCTAATATTCGAATCATCGTCGTTCCAAGTAAAAGAATCTGACGGGCTGTTTAAGAACTGGCATTGTTGTTGAAAACCATCTATTCATAATTATGATATTTAGATTCCTGTATAAACTGACGTGCTCCCAGAAGGTCGAATTCAGTTAGTGGTTAGAAAGTCTTAATAAAGTGTATAATTTAAGAAATGTCTCGTCCTCTTTGGTCCACCCTCACGCTTCAAAGCTCGCGATTAGGTGAAAATTGAAAGGATGGCATCTGAGCTTGTACACCCACTCCAAACATCCACACCACGCTTAATGCCACTAGGATTGGAACCCAACTCGAGAGAAACAACACAGGCAACACGTTTGCACGCCTAACCACTGCGGCTTATGTCTCATGTTGAATGAACACTAAGCAGAACTAGTTAGATTAATATGTTTTTATTACGTTACTCATTATGTAATTAGTATTGCAGTCCCCAATGATATATTGTTTTGAAAACTTTTATTTATTCTCAGTGAATGTCCAGTGTACCAATTAAATCTGTTCGGCTTAAAGAGTTGAATAGTCACTGGTAGGTATTGATTTTTCTTTTTCAAATGTGAACACAGTTCTATCTTTTCCAATATAAAATCGAGAACACAAATAAACTCGATAATTGTATGTTATATATAAATACTTCTCGAACATGTGTGTGTGTGTGTCACCGTATTTGCTCATCTCTCTAGAAAATATCTCAAAACCTGTTCTTATCGTATTTATTCTCTTTTCTTTACCCAAAGGATGATTTCTTTTAAAAGTTTGACAATCGCGTGTGCTCTTTTTATCTTCTCTTTTCAGATTTTCTGTTCCGCATTGTAAACAATATAAGATCTAATACACTTCATAATTTAACTGATTCCTTTTTGATGGTTAGGGTATTATTCTTTAAATGCATTCTCTAGTAATGGTGGTACATATTCACCTTTTGCATTTGAAATGGCTTTAATTTAAGTATATTTGTAGTTGTTTTTCTTCTTTAAGAGAAAATATCAAAATTCATCTTTCTTACTGAGATTCTCATAAATGCTAAATTTTATTGTTTTTTTTTTTATCCTCTAAGAAGATATTATTATCAATGTTCGCTTTGGAGTTACAGCTTATTTATTTCTGGAATTTTCTCTCCTCTTTTTCAATTCTTCCTATTATTAGTTCCCTATTTATATATATATATATATCTTAAATTTTCAACCGTAAATAAAATATTTCTTATTTATCCACTCAAGTTCAAATACAATTTTTTAAACTTGTAGTGGATGACACTTGATGTTGATACAGTTTTTTCAATTTTTATTCATTAATTTATTTAAAAAATGAATAAATATTAACAAACAAAAATAACAGCCCACCAGCATATATAGGAAGGAAAAGCTTTTGTGTGTGTGTGTGTGTGTGTGTGTGTGTGTGTGTGTGTGTGTGTGTGTGTGTGTGTGTGTGTGTGTGTGTGTGTGTGTGTGTGTGTGTGTGTTGTGTCCCTGTAGCGCAATGGATAGAGCGTTGGAATTCTAATACAAAGGTCATGGGTTCGAATCCTAACTGGGATGGCCTAATTTCCGAGATTGAGATTTCTTTTTACTATTCTATTTTTTTGGAATAATATTAAATTTAATTATTGAATAAATAGTAACAAAAATATATGTATAATATTCTAAATCCATATATAGAAAGGAAAATGGAAAATTACAAGGAGGGAGAGAAAATCTTTCTATTTTGCCACTTAATATTGTGATTCTGCCATATGCATTTACATGCTTAAATTAATTGATATTATTTAATAAAAAGTAACTAAAATAAGATTTTTCTCTTTGTTGACCTAAGTAGAAATTGACTTAAAATTTTTTTTATGTTACTTGTTTTAAATAGGCTTTCAAATAGGCTTTTTATTGCATTTCGAAAAAACCTGATTTCACCAGTTTATTCTTTCGTTAATAGTTTGATAAATTTTAGTTGGATTTAACATTTTAACAGTGCAGATTACTTATGGCTTATATCGCCGAAAAGATAGAGGTAACAACGATAAAAGAAATGTTGTATTTATCGCTTCTGAGTACTTTGGCATGTAAAATTCATGGTACAATGGTCATCTATCTGTAATTCTTTCCTGGATGTAACTGGTTGTATATGTGATGCATACATTTTTCTTTTATATTCTAATAAGCATTCATGCAAGTCTAAGAAAATGTTCAATAGTAACAAAGTCGATGCCAAATATCTATTAAGTTATTAAGGTATCCGACTGGTTGCGACAACTTTTTTTTAAAAAAAGGAGATATGGGGATTTTTTTTGTTATTTTTAGATTTGTTTAGTGCATTTTAAGAAAAATGTGCTAAAATGAAGAAGAGAAAAAGAAATTATTCTTCCTCAAATGGGTAAAAATTGACAAAAAATAGCATAAACGGGGCCCATTCTACACCAAAGGTTTATGAACAAATTTTCAATTTTTTCAATCTAATGTGGTGCTATATTTTTCAATTTTGAAATGACCTTCAGGATAAGAGAGTTTTTCTTTTTTACAAAAACTAGAGCACTTTATCTCGGTTACTATATGAAAATGCTTAAAAAGACAGTGATTATATTCGCATAAGGGACTGTTAATTTTGTAATAAAAGAGGGATTGATACATCTGAAGGTTAAAACAATTCTACTATTATACAGAACTTACAGAAAAAATTTCAGTTAATTATGCTCAGAACTTTTTTAGCAATCGCTGACCCCGTTTGATTATTTTCAAAAAATCACATTTCGAGTCAAACGCGTTTTAAAGTATGACATCTTGCTTAAAGTAAATGCATCTGCTTTTACTAAAACACTTGTAGTTTTTCTTCTAGTAAACGGAAAATGATAAACTTGGTATTTTTAGAAAGCTAATAAGATGGCCCATAAAATAAAATCCTAAAAAAATTGTCAATTTTTGGCAAAATTCACAGTTTTAGGATAGTCGGATACTTTAAGGTATTTTATTACCACATAGATTGCTGCTGATGAAATAATGTTAATTTCTTAGAAAATACACTTATCTAGAGACATCAATATGTAATATTAGTAGCAAAAATAATCGTTGTCTTTATGTAAAATAAGATTTTACGAATTTTGAACTAATAATACATTTTGTATCTTGGGTATCACTAAAAGAGAGAGAACAGGGGAAAAATACAACTATACAGGGTGTCTTGCTTCAATATCAGTTTTTAACAGAATTCTTCTCGTAAAAACGATATATCAACTCTATATCGTTAGTTCTTAACATAAAGCGACAATAAACCTTTCACTGTAGCGTCTGTGATTATAATTTGAGCACATGCCTCCCCTTTGTATTTTCGCTGCGTAGAGAGGCGGATGCACTTTAACCTTTCGAGGTTCAAGGTCCTCCCTTTGAGGTGGGGTTACCAGCTCAGGAGACTTCCTCGTCATTTCAACGTGGTTCAAAATTACGAGGTCCGTCGCCAGTAGTCATGTTGATTTACAGTGTGATATAAGAAAACTCACTCACCCTCTTGTATTTCTTACACTTGTAAATCAATATTTATTTAGCAAAATTTTACAAATAAAATATTTTGATTATTTATCCTGGTGACAGTGAGCTCGCTTAGAAATAATAGGGATAACTTTATTCACAAAAATAATTATTCGCAGAGAAATTACAGTAACTGCGATGGTGATTGTACTACCGCTGCATTAATTCTCCTTTGCGATAAAACCTTCAGGCTGCTTGAACGTTTTGATTCTTTAACTATGATCAAAGAAAATTTATCCATCATACAAACTGAAAAGCTCCATCCTCAATGAACGGACATGGTTCAAAATGATGTTTATCTTCAAGTGAGGAACTGCTGTACTGCCATTTGCAGTTCTGATTCGCTGTTTGTCTTCTGTAGCAATAACGATTGTAGAATGAAATTTTCTGGAGATTCCACGCTTGGTTAGTGTTCAGTTTGATTTACAGGAATTTTTTTTATAACGCCACATTTAAAAGGAAAACGAGAGCTGTTTTTTAGAGATTTGAGAACATTTTCCATATTCTGTTGAATGACATGTGTACCATTTGGGATGAAACCCCGTTGCATACAAATTTCTACATACCGCCAAACGTGAGAGTTCGACTGATTTAACCTTCGTTAACCCCTATGCATAGTAAGTTTTTAATGGCATCAGAACTCGAATGCACAACTAGACCGGATCAACTCCGACTATGACTGCTCAACCACCTTAGTCACTGTAGACCTAAAAGGAGAAAAAAATTCGATTAATAAAAACCCAGATATGACAACGTGAAGTGAGTGAGATAATATTAACGTCGCACTGATTAGCAACACGAGGGCTGTTGGCGACGGTCCGCGTAATTTTGAACCATGGTCAAGTGACGCGGACGACACCTGAGATGACACCCCTCTCTCCTAACTACCACACCATACCACACCAACGGGAGGATGTTTGAGCTCTCGACAGATTTAATGTGCATCGCGCCCCTACACGGCGGATCTTTGGTGGTACTAGGATCGAACCCATGACATGCTAGCCATGATCCGATGCCTAGACCACTTGGCCACCGCGGCCGCTATGGCAACGTGAAAGCTACTCCACAGATAGAGTTATAAAGGTTCCGATGATTATAACAAGTTTCATTCACTAAAATTTTTCTCCTGCTTGTATTGAGAGCTCATAAATTAACTAACTACTGTAGGAAATATTGTTGTTATATAAATTATTAACCGCCCTCGGGAATTTTTTCGAAGCAATTAATAATGACTCCGTATTGAAGTCAATTTAAAAACCAACAAGAAACTTCGAAATATATAAACAGCTATTTGCCTTAAATTTGGTATAGGATAATTTATTTTAAATAAATAATATAGTAATGCTGTGTGATGCTGGGGTGAACACCAGATGATATTTATTTTCTTTCATTTACTTTGAAGTGCAATTACTTAAGGAATATTCAGTATATAATAATATAATAAAATATAATAATATATATATATAGTACTTTTGTGCGTGTTTGAAAATAAATATAATTATAGATATACAAGAGAGGGGGAAAACACAAAAAATGAATATGATTTTGAATATTCTCTTTTTCAAGAATATTAAAATATAAGAAATATTATTTCAAATGTAACTCCTCCTTTGTCACATATATTTCTTTAAAAAAATTTGATAGTGTTTCTTACATGTAGACAGACATATTTATCAGGCCTAGATCCAATTTCCTTACAATGGCACATTAAGAGAAATAATATTTCTTAAAAATGATCCTTATTTTGTGCTTTATAAGAACTTAAAAGGAGGAAACCACTGAATCTAGACAATAGCATATTGTTTTCTTAAAAATAATTCACATTCAATACAAAGCAAGGATTTATATACAATAAAGATGGTGAATGTTTCATTAAAAATTTGGGATTTTAGATGAATGATCTACGAGTGTGGAGAATGTAAAATATAACACTAAGTTTTTATGCCTCTTCTCGATTGCAGTAAACTGATAATCCATAAAAAGACCCAGATACAAAGAGGAGAGGCTCATTGGACGTCTTTCTATTTTCACAAAGAGTGATGGATGGTGTTTAATGAGGAACGAATTCTTTCCCCTTATACGGAACAAAAGAAATGTAAAGAATCGTGTTTGAACGATCCAAAAAAAGATAAAAGAAAATTAATTCAAAAAGTATAAAATCCTAGGAGTTGTTTCTTACAACCAGACAGATTATGATAAAGAGATTAGTGATATGGAATCGGAATAAGTATATAAATTTCTTTTTATCAGGGGACTCTAAAATCAACTATTTTTAATCATTATTCATTGTACTCGGCTGTAAATTAATCTAAAAGTATAAATACCAACTGGTAATGTTTAATATACTGAAACTAGAAAACTATTCAATCCTTTTTTTTTTCAATAAATTTGTTTACCATGCAAATTTTATACTTATTTTGATACATTTTTAAACTAAAAACTGGATTTCTAGTTAAATAATACTTTTAACTAGGTTTAGTTGTGTACTATAATTCTTGATCTGTGTTGTTAGTTTTAGCATAAACTATGCACAAGTTGTATTACGTATGCTCATAAATGCTTGTATCGAATTTCTAAAGTTTTAATTCTAAAGTTTTAATTTCTAAAGTTTAAATTTAATAAAGTTCAAATTTATGATGCGTTAATTTAATGCAGATTCGTGGTTGTAACAGTAGAATTCATTTTTGAATTTTAAAAGTTATTGAATTGAATCCTTTATTATCAAAAAATATTGTGTAATTATCCATTCCGGTAGGAATATAATTATCGAGTGGATTATAGATTTTTATTTCCAACTGACAGTTAAACAAGTTTAAAATTTGATATGAAACAAAGTTTAAAGCCTACACGTATAGGATAAAATAATAGAAATATATATGAAAGAATGGACTTCTTTTATTAGTAAGAAATTGTGCCACATCTGGCCCGAAAGACCGCTTTCATTCGAGCTGCAATTCACAAAGAAAGGCCTTGAACAAAGTTCATTGGAATTCGCACTCATTCCTCGTGCAGAGGCGGCTCTAGTCCAGATAGTGAGCGTGGAAGAGGAAACCGAGCACAGACTTTGTTCTCTAAAAAGCCTATAAAAACTCAATGATAATCCCATAACACTAAGAATACTACTTAGGATGTTATACTTTATCATCATGCTCATGTGTAATCATGTTTAAACACAGCGAAACGTGTGAACAGGAGCGTTTTCATCTAGGAACTCAGGACGTTCTCCTGGACAGAGAGTCTGAAGCATAGGGTGAAGATGATCTTCGAGAATGCTTCGGTAATGGTTGACTGTGAGCATCACCCTCAAGACTGCGAGAGACCCCGACGAGAAAATATATTGCGCCCTACACCCTCACAGAACCCCCTACATGTTTCACAATTGGAACCAGACAGTCAATATGAAATACTTCTGCCAGTGTTCGCCAGACGAACACACGGCCGTTGGTCAGGAATGATGTAAATGAGGATTCATCAGACTAGATGACTTATTCCCTTGCAATTGTGTCCAGTTTAGGTGCGATCTCGGCACCATTCTGGTCTCTTCATAACATTCCGCGCCAAAACTAATGGTTTTGGAATAGTTACTCTGCCATAAATGTTCGCAGCATGCAGGAATGCTGTATAATTTTCAAGAATACGGGGTTCTGATGGTGGGTATTCATCTCGGACGTTATCTGCAGCAGTTAAGTCTTGCGTTTTCGGGCGAATATCCTCTTCAAAATCCGTCTCTAATGGTTCTTCAACTTCAACTTTCGTCCACTGTAGTAATTCACAGAAGATATCTTACACAGGTTTGTGTAGGCTGTTATAACCCTTGACACAGTGTTCCTTGAAATACCTACAAGGCTGGTTGTTCTGGACGTAGACGCTTCAGCGCGGCGAACTGCAGTTATCATTACTCTTTTCAAGTTGGAGGGGTCGGGCATAATCCCGCTTTTCTAAGAACAGAATTTTCTCATGTAACTCTCAGACTATCAAATGCTTGACTGCTACATTCCTTTTTACTGCCACTAGGTGGCACACTGTTAGGACATGTAGCGACATTTTAATGGACGGTCGAAGAACAACGTTTTTAAAAGAGTGTTCCTATTATTTTGTCCTATACCGGTATATCGTTCTTTTCATATTTGTTTCTCACATATGGTAGCAACTATCCCGTTAGGAAATGTTACTTTTAATATAAAATGATATTAAAATTGTACAATTTTGAAGTAAGTAAAAGGCTTTTTTCCCATTCCTTCATTTAATGTAACTAAGCAATTTTTTGGAGCTGCGTTGTATTAACTGATTTGCAGACGCGAGTAAAGGAAGTTAAAAACAAGAGAGAGACCCCTGGGAGAGTGCAAAGTGCCCCCGAATTGAAAGGCGGACATTTTCTGAGTGCATTAGTAGAGTCTTAGGCCTGCAGGAGTCTTGGGGCTAATTGCTTTATGTTTAGAGGCAAAAGGGTTTTTTTTCCCTTTCTGGATGAGAACTTTTTCGGGAACAGAAGCATTAGGTTTTATCTCGCAGTTCCGCCGCAGTAGTAAATGTGTAGCGGTATTTCACTCTTTTTTTTTTTTCTTTTCACCTCTCCCGGGAATTTTTGACGAATTCCGTGAAAACGAAATTTCTCTTCCGGCCTTCCCTTTTTTCCTTCCGTTGTCTCTTTGCAGAAGGAACGTTTCCATTTGGGCAATGATTTTGAAATTCGATTTAACAGAATTTTTGGAAGACATTTTCCCTCCCTTTCTCTTTCTAAGCGAATAACCCTTTTTAGGAATGCGATTTTGCCGAATTTTCTTTTTCGTATTTTGAGACAAAAAAATTCGTTCTTTTTTATTGTAGAAACACAGATATACTGACAAATAAGATATTGAGCGTGAGAGGCTTAATATTTTCAATATAATATAACAATAAACATTGTCACTTTAAATGATAGGATTAACAATATTTAAATTGAGCTCAGATGCCTCCTCTAGGGAGGAAACTAGGCGTCAAATTTACCTGCGACGATTGGTATCCGCCCATATGGTGCCGCACTTAAAAGAGATACCTGCTTCCGGGGAATGTGCTAGGTCTGCAATGGTAAACACCAGCCCATTAGAAATAAAAAAAATATTTAGACCAGGATGATGATATGGAAATTTTCTGGAACGTTATCAGGAATCCATGTAAATATTGGAATGATTTCAGAAATACGTGAACCGTGGAAGGATTTCAGAGGATACATGACCTTGTTTAAGAAAACACAATTCATTGTCTTTTTACGTCATTCACTGTTATTTTACGACATTCATTGGATTTGTTATTAAAATCATCGTCGTCTACAATAAACAACAACGTTCATGGAGCAACATAGATTTAACTGTAAGAAATATTTTTGGGTTTTTTCATTTTTATTTGTTAAAACAGTCTACGAAGCAATAAAATCTTTAAAATTAGCTCTTAATTTTCTAGTTTATTAAATTAATTTATATAAATAATTGCTCCAATGGTTCATCGCTCTGAAGAATAAATAAAAACTAATCTCTATAAATAATAATTATGTCTAGAATGCATTTGTGGAGCTCATTCATGCTTCAGCTTTATTCCGAAACAATAAAAATCCCACAATGTTACCTTTTTAGCTCGTGTGTGTTTTTTCCTGAAACTGAAAAAGGGGTTTTTGAACTGATTATAATTTGATTCAGCCATAACTCTTGATGAATAAGAATTTCAAAATAAATTTGTAATGACAAAACATTTTAATTAAGTGCACGTGAACTATTTTGAGACAAAATGCATCAATATTATACACTTACTTTTAAAGTATAATTTCTTTTATATACATCCAACAAATTGACAATTACGACCAATAACAATGACATTCACATGGAGCGAGAACAAAACCAAGCATAAGGGAGTCAGCTATGTGAATTTTTTTTCTCTTTTAAGTTATTGTCTTTATCCACATAATAAAAAGAAAAAAAGCTTGTTAAAGTTTTCTAAGTATTTGCAGGAAACGCGATAAAAAACCCCATTCAAAATTGCTGAGCTCTTTATAATCTATTCACAACAAAATCAAGCATTAAAATATGAGTTTTGAGGGATAGCTGCTAAAAATAAATTATTGATGACATTTTTTACGTCGACATTAGGACCCTTTTCCCCACTGCTGAAGGCGTTACATTTTATTGCTACTTGATACGAAGCTGACATTCCGAATCTACTTTTTAAATAATATTAAGATTTCCATAAAAGCATATCACAAGACATTCATTCTTACACCTTTTAAACGGCATTTTTCAGTTTTGGAAATTCTGTAACATATTTGTTTTAACATTAACATTTTTTATTTTCAATTCCAGTTTATAACCTTTTGTCTCTAACTTTATTTGAGGCATCTTTGTGGCATCAAATCAACTGTTCAAATGTTAACGCCTACAACTATCGATTGCTCAAATTATAAATGATTAAATATAATTTCAAATGTTAATTATTTTTTTTTTGCCAGAAAACTCGCACATTAAACTGGAATCACTAAATGTCGATAATTAATTATAATTAGATTATTCGTATAAAATTAATTACTTAAAATTACATTATGTTTCAGTAAAAAAGAAAATTAAAAAAATATTTGTATCCTTAAATGATTTAATGCACAAGAACATTAACATTGTTTTCTAAAACTCATAACTCCATATTATGTAATTAAATCGCGTTTTTAAAAATTGACTTTTTGTTCTTAATACACATAAATTTTTTAAAAAATTCAATTTTAAAATTTTGTTATGAGGAAACATGGTCTTTTTTCAACCTTTTTAACTGTTTTCTCTATGGGAAGCTTTAATAATTCCAATCACTTAATTAAAAACTTTCTCCATTTTGTTTTATGGTGCTTTTTAATTTGATAGCTTAAAAGTATGAGGCAGAATTATAAAATTTTTTCATACAATTCTTTAGCATCGATTCCGATTATTTGTACAATTCTTAAAAAATTAACAAAATCTTTGAAAAGTTTAAATTGGCAATGGTAAGAAATGAAAAATCAACTTAAAATATATTAAAATGATTTTGGCAATAGCTACGTCTAAAGCACAGAATATTATTTTTTGCTGTAAGCTCTGTAGTAATAGCCATTTGAAAGAATTAAATTATTATAATCTAAAGTTATTGAAAAAGTTTTTGAGTAAAAATCGTTAGTAAAGAACTACTTGCGCGGTTTTGCATGCGTACACTTATATTTCAAAAGAATTTTCATTTTTTTCTAACTTCAGTATAAGAACCCAAAACTGACGACTGAGAAAAAATTCTTCTCTAAAAAAAACTTACAAATTTAAAACCTCCTATATAAAAAATGTTTTTAACATATTTTGAGATATTGATACAAACATATGCAATTCTTTAAGTGGTTGAAAAAAATTTTAAATTAAACTATTGCCTCTTTAAAAAAAAGCTGAAGGTATTTTTTCCATTTACTGCATTATAAATGATGTTATGTTAGTTGTTTTGCAATATTACCTAATATGGTGGTTAAATTTTATTTTGTTGATTTTCATTACGATGGATTATTACAAAACATGTTATTATAACGGAAAAACGTTTAAATATTCATTACTAACCTTAAGTGCCTCTTTCAAATTAAGAAACCAAAAATTGAAATTAAAAATTCGAACATTAGAAAGTTGAGCAATTACTTAGCTAATGATTATATTTTAATTACACTAATAGGTTCGATCTTTACAGCCACCGAGAAATTTTTCGAAAAAGGCTTCACTGCGAAAGAAATTTTTTATATCTCATTCGAATGGAGTTTCTTAAACTATTTCACTTTTCTTTGCAGATGATCTTAAATTACATTTAAATAATTATTAATTACAAAGAATAAAGTTTAAAAAAGTTTTCTTTAAAATCTTTGTATTTATTCTAAAGAGAAAAAGGGAAAATTAATGGATATAAAATTTATATATTTTAGTCTGATGAAGTGAACTCTCAAAAATTGATTCCAAATATTTATTAGACTTCTGAAATATTTTTGAACCTATTTCTTCATCATAAAAGAAAAGTTTTTAACGATCTATTGCAATAAAAATTAACGAAATAAAAACTAATAATTATTAGAGAATACGGTTTGATATTGATGGATCAAATTCAGCAACAAAAGCCACGGCATTCCTTGTGATGTTTAAATATTTCGATGAACTTTGACTTAAACATACTATGTTTTTAAATAAGTGGTTTTAAATTTTTTAATAACTATTCACTAAGCATGAAAAAACCAGCTTTAGTTTATAGTCCCTCCTTTTTCAATTGTTTAAATTCTCTTATTTTGATCAAGCTCTATTTGATCTTGTTTTGCATCCAATATTTCCCCTCATTTTTCTTTCAAAATTGATTAGAAATATATTAAAATTATAACCGGACAAATTTTGTGTATTGTTTATTTCAAATGGGTTGCATTTTGGCAGTTAAGCCATTTGCAGACACGGCAAGTCCTTGAGAGGGAGAGCCATTTAATTGGTGGCACCAATTAGAGGCGGCTTCCGCTACCAAATCGTAACGTTTGAATTTTATTCAACTCAAACTCTCGTTAGATGCTAAATATTGCCGTGATTTAATTTTGCTAAGAGTGCCAAAGCCGAATTGATATTCAAGGGATCTTTTACGTGCCACATAATCATATGATATGTGCAAGTTTCCAATTTTCTCGTCCAGAAATTTTATCGACTCCAGCCGGAATTGAACCCGCAACCTTCGACTTACTAATATTTTTCAAGCTCTGTATAAATCTAGTGTCCACTAATGTATATTTTTCATGTGTTTATTTATAAAAGCAAAGTTGGTAAAGAATACCTTTAAAAGTTAACGACAGTTAAAAGATTTTTAGAAAAATTGTCGATATATTCTGGAATATCTAATTCATTTATCACGCTTGGAATTTCCGTATAACGTAACAAAATAACATGTAATACTCTGTTTATAAAATATGGTTGTATTCAAATAAAGTTACTAGAACACGTTATTCCAGTATTTCAAATTAAATTCCATCCATTTGGCTAGTAAATAAGTGATTTCACGCAAAAAATGATAATTTTTCTCTAACTGAACTGTTTCATTTCAGAAATTTCTACTCACTTTATGAATAATTTTTTCGTTACGTTAAATACATGTATATTCTGAATGTATTTACCTATAATTTTTTTAAGTTCTTGCCTAAAATATTTTGACATGCTTCACAAAAATCTTCGTCCTCTTATAACACTTTATAAGCTGATAGTTTTATTTATGCTTGCATTTTGTTAAGTATCCTGTATGTTGAATTAAGCAGAACTTTAAAGCTAAACTCCATTAAAATTCCGTGGGCACATAAAGGCATCTTCCTTGATATTTCCCACAAAATCATTGGATATTTTGGAAACGTTTTATTCACTTCAGTATCTTTTCAGTGACGATTCGTATTTCTATGACCCGAATGATTCAAATCTAGTGGGGGAGGAATGAAATTTTTTTTTTTCTCCGTTGAGCGCGAATGAATTGAGAAATTGTTGAATTTTTTTAATGTTAAGGACAAGAACTGTATCCTGTAAAAATATATTGGTTAATGTTTACTATTTTTTTTTGTTTTGTTTTAGCAGAAAACAACAGGATTTTTTTATTAGTCTATGCACATTTTAAGAAAAGAAATATTTATTCTTCATTCTGCTAATAGTATGATAGCATCGTGAAACACACCGACTCAGTACAGTAGAACCTTTTTTATGCGATTTTATTTTTGTGCATTCTTTCAGTGTGATTTTTTTAATGCGGTATATGAATTTCAACGGCTTTATTGCCGTTGAAATGATTTCTATCAATGTACCGTAGCATTGGAGAATGTTAGGGCCTTCCTGCAAAATCAGGTTTTGCCTTCAATATTTTATAGTCGTTGGGGCATATTAATTATTAGAATTTTGAATGACTGAATTGGTTATGACTCTTGCCTTTGTTAATATTTTATAAATTGGGTAGATACACACTTGGCATTAGTTAGCCCTTGGGCCTCTTAGAGTCCTGAGGCCCTCCCCCTTGTGAGGTTGTATGTTACGTCACTGCACAGTGCATATATACACTTCAAGACTCTGTTCATTTGTTATAAACAGTCTCCCGACAATGCACGCTCAGTGCTTTCTCTCAACGCGCCAACCACCCACGCTTGATTGAAGACGAAACTCTTTCAATGACAATTACATCTATACAAATAAATAAAATTGAAGTGTCTGTTTGTAATTTCAAATTAGCAGCTTTTTACTTAATGCACTAAAAGTATATACGGTACTCATAACAAAAAACCAATTTTTAAAATTTTTGTCTGTCTGTCTGTCTGTTTGTTCCGGCTAATCTCGGAAACGGCTGGTGCGATTTTAAAAATTCTTTCACTAATGGAAAGCTACATTAACGGGGAGTAACATAGGCTATATTTTATTCCCGTATTCTTACGGGAACTATACGGGTGAACGTGAAACTGAATGCCAAGATGAACGCCAAATTGAACGCCAAGCTGAGCTAATGAAGTCGTTGTTTTGGTTACTGGCGACCGATGGCCTTCATGAGACATAATAGTGTTACGCGCACATGATAATACGCTGACGCGTGCCATAATTTTTTTTTAGGATAGTTATCTCACTGTTCAGTTAAGTAGAGCATCGGCTGTTTCGGATGCACTTTTAAAAATAATAAATCAAGGCTTCATAAGCAAAAAGCAATGCAAGAAACAAAAAATTGATAAGCTTTACGGTTAGTTTTAATCCTTTCTTTTTTCTTTTTTTTTTTACATTTTTAGTCACATTTAAACAACAGTTATTATAATCCCAATCTATATCTATACAAATAAATAAAATTGAAGTGTCTGTTTGTAATTTCAAATTAGCAGCAATTGTTTGCGGGGGCGGGGTTTAAGGGGCGTTAGAAATTCCGATTTTTAAGTTATTAGACGTACAGACTTGAAACTTAGTAAGTACATTCCTCTCATAGGGTAGAGATACGCTACAAAATGGGTTTCGTGAAAATTGCCCTCAAGTGGCGTTGCGGGACTTAATATAGATAATTATTTCCATTTTTAAACTATTAGACGCACAGTCTTTATATTTGATAAGTAGATTTCTTTTATAGAGTAGAGATCAGCTATAAGAAGGTTTGTGAAAACAGACCTCTAAATGGCGTTGCGGGGGATTTAGTGGCGTACTAGATAAATATTTTCGTCTTTAAACTACTTCACCTCCCTGCTTGAAAATTGGTAGGAATGTTTCTTTCATGGAGTAAATATCCGCTACAAAACGGGTTTGGAAAAAATTGACCCCCAAGGGGTGTTGCGGGGTGTTAAGGGCAGATATAAATAATTATTTCTATTTTTAAAGTATTAGACGCACAGTTTGAAATTTTGTAAGCAGATTCCTCTCATAGGATAGAGATACACTACAAAATGTGTTTTGTGAAAATCGACCCCTAGGCCACGTTGCGGGGGTTCAAGGGGCGTTATTGATAAATTTCTTTTTTCATTTTTAATTTATTGGACGCACAGTCTTCAAATTTTGCTAAGCAGATTCCTTTCATAGTGTGCAATTCCCCTACAAAATTGGTTTTGTGAAAACAGACCCAGAAGGGGCGTTGCGGGGGCTCAAGTGGCGTTATAGATAATTATCCCCATTTTTAAACTATTAGACGTACAGTCATGAAATTTGATAAGCAGATTCCTTTCGTAAAGTAGAGAACCGCTACAAAACGGGTTTCGCGAATATGAACTACCAAGTTTAATTTCGGGAGATTAAGAGGCGTAATTGATAAATATTTCCATTTTAAACTATTTGATCATCCTGCTTGAAAATTGGTAGGCATGTTCCTTTCATGGAATAGAGTTCCTCTAACAAAGAGTAAAACGAAAATTGACCCCCAAGGAGGGTTGCGAGGGGTCAAGAGGAGTTACAGAAAAAAATTCCTGTTTTTAATTGTTAGACCCATATACTTGAAATTTGTTAAGCATGTTTCTTTTGTTGAATAGGGATCCACTAAGAATGTATTTTGAGCAAATCAAGTTCTGGGGGGGGTGCAGGGGGTTACTGGTACGTATTGACGAAAAAAAATTACTTTTTTCGAGCTACAAGAACTATAATAATGAAATTTGGTTTACATTTTTCTTTTGTTGAGTTGAAATCCGCTAAGACCGGTTATTTTGGAAAACGGCTCTCAACGGGATTACGGGGATATTGATAGTAAAACTTTTGTTTTCTTCTGTTAGATTTAGACTTGAAATTTGGCTTGCATGTTCAATTTATGGAGTAGAGATCCACCGAAAATTGGTTTTGCGGAAATCCACTTGGTTTTTGGGTTACGAAAGAGCAAACATCATTCTATGCTTCAATTTTAGAGATTTTTAGAAAACACAAATTAGATGAGTTCTGCCCCTTTTTTTTATCAACAGGCGACAGTTATAGGTATAAGTATATTTTTCAATACAATCGAATTCTTAATGCAGGACTTAGATATCAATAATTTATACATATATATAAGCAGTAAAAATTTATAAAACATCATGAAATTCCCAGCGAAGCGGGCGGGTAACAGCTAGTTATCAATAATTTGATAGATCACAAAGTTGGACAAGAAGAACCGGATTCTTTAAGAGCGGATAAAACACATGCAGGGATATGGCTTTCCATTAAATTGGAAAAGCATTTTCAAAATAGATACTAATCCCGAAACGAGTATGAAATTTCACACACACACACAATGAGCTTCGATCCTGCATATCTGGTTATCGCGATATTTACAAGCAACTTCGTCGTATAACTTTCTCTCTTACTTTATGGTGCCAAAAAATAAATCAATTTAAATTGTATTTTCAAGTGATGAAAGCTTTATTGAACTTAGTCATCACAGGAAGATAAACACTTTGGATTACGATGAGTAGCAGCGCATTATGTATGTGCATTTTGAAAATTTCTCCATGTACAAAATGAGAAAATAAAAATCTTTAAAAGGTTTTCATGTGAAATTTGATTATTTTGTCATGGAAATACTTTTTGATGAACTTCGTAAATAATTCGCTTATTTTCTAAGGGCGAATTTTTTTATGCGGTCTCTCTCCTCCGCATAAAAAAAAAATTCTGCAGTATTTCGACGAATTTGTTATATGTAAGAATTTATGAAATTTTTGAATATTTTTTGTGTGTGTGTGTTTTATGCGGTCCCTATCTACCGCACAAAAATAGGTTTAACTGTATAGATAATTATTTGATAACAAATTTATTAAGGGAATAAATTGAGTATAAAAGTTAATTGAGTCTTAGAAAATGGAAAACGGAGTTAAGAAGAATGGTTATGTTCTTTGATATACCCTTCGGTTGATGTACAGAGTGTTGACGCATTTATTTGTTAAAAAAATTAAAAATTCCTGTGCATAGAACTCATTCTATTTTCAAGCAGTCGGACATTCAGAAGCGAAGATAACATTTTATATTAGGAATATTTTAAATTTTAAGCTTAATAAACTTACAATGTTTCATTTTTTGGATACCTTATAAATCTAGGGTCTTATTATAATCTATTTAATACAATTCTTCAAAATACACAAAAGAAGAATTAACATAGATTTTAAAGATTGCCTTAATTGTAATGGGTATATAAATATATATATAATAATTCCTTTTAGATTCATCTTAAATAACATTTTAATTTTTAATTGTCCTTAATTACCCTTCAGATTCTCACGTAAATAGTTAATTATTGGCTGCCTACCTGACGGAAATAACCATAATCATATCTTTTAAGAATTAAAACATCAGCGTATTTAAATTAAACTTAGATAAGACATTCTCGTATATACGCGATATCTTGTCACCAACAAAAAAAGCTCCATCCATAGAAGTCACGAATTCGGAATTACTGTTTTCCGCTTCATATAAAAGCCGAGATTCTGGAAAATACCCTCTTTTTCTTCTCTTTGTCGTGTAATACGCGCATAGGTTTTATTTGTGCTTTTTGTCGGCCATATTATGTTTGAGTGTGTCTGCATGAACAATAAACTGGATTAACCATCAACAAAGGTCAACCTCATCAATTATATCCATATTACATCAACCATCTAAGTATTGATCTCATCCTTACAGTGATCATTACCATATATATATATATAATAACTTAAATTGATATTGATTCGGAATTCGAAGATAAGAAGATGTTTATAACATCTAATTCATAAATCCTAATACCCTATTTCGAAACATGTCTCGACTTATATTTTTCTAAAGTATTAAATACATGTTGGTTTATTACTGATTCTTTTGACCTTGAATTTCTGATAGATTTATTGGTGATACCAAGAAATGTTAGATAATTAATGGTTTTCATGCACCTTTGTAATAGGGATTAATATTCTCTAAATAATGATGTCATTTCTATAAATAACTAGTTATTCCCTTCGCCTAGACACGTGGCTGTGTTTTTTTATGATGCGCTTATCCCTGTTCTTCCCTGTATATAAAAACTTGATATTTCAATAATTCCCTCGCTTGTTTTTTGGCACTGTACGAGAAGCATGCTAGAATAAATGATGGAGTGACGAACAAGCCTTTTTAATTTTTCGGATACGACCGCTTAATCACCTCTAATCAAAGTGTAAATTTTTCGCGGGAAAATATATATATATATATTAGCTTTTACCGCGGCTCCGCTCGCGTTGATGTCTTTAAATAACCTTCAAAGTCGTAATCATTATCATAAGAAAGTAAATAATATAATATGGTAATTTTTTTTATTGCTTGACTGGAACCAATAAAATTTAAAAATTCTAAAATTGAGCTTAGTTTAAAAAAACTTAAAACGTAATTTACTATAATAATTAACAACAAATAATCAATAACTTAAACTATTAATATTTTTAAAAATCGAAAGTATCTACGTTTAATATATAATTTCTCTTTAAAAGAACTCAAAACAGAATATTATTCTAAGATGCTACTGTATACCAAATTACATGTTCTTCCGTCAGTTGCAAATATGTGAAGATTTGGGCATTGAATACACCGATCAGGCTACATATTGTTGGCCATGGGAAAAACATTGCTTTTTTAAATGCACCCCTGCTACCTGAAATGTTAGCTTTGTTAATAGCAACAGTAAAACTGAAAATTGAACTTGTTTGACTTGAAACGGTCAGTGGGGATACTTGGAATTCGAGGTATGATAACACTATCCCTTTTCATGACATATGTTTATATATTGGCGCGAAGTATATTCTGCATCAGTTTTGTGGCTATATTCCTTTACATAGTCGAGGAGCATCGAGATTTTGCATAACTGGTACATTTAGGATAAATTCTGTTACTTGATGTTACAATACTATAAAATCGTACTTTAATTCTCAAATAATTTCATTATCGAAGCCATTTCCGTCAACACGTCTAGGGCTAATCATTCCAAAATCATGTAGCTTCTTCCTAACCATTCTGAAAACCTTTATTGCGCTTCATTGTAGATGTGTTCATTGAAAGGCATATTTGGTTGTTTTTCATCGCAAAATATCTTCCGCCATGTAGTCTTTGTACTTATTCCGAAAGGTTTGAGGATTAGAAAGACCGAAGATGAAATAAGTATAGCGTAAAGCTCCCTAATTTCCCCCTATTTTGGCCAGTAACATTGTATGGATGCCTCCATAGTATATCTTCAAAGTAGTACCTCCATGTAAAATATCTGGTTCAGTATAAGTGAAAAATTTTGGGCAAAATATGAATATTGTATAATTAGGTTAAAAAAAAATTCAAAGTGATAAATACTTTCAAAACTACACTAAAGTAATCAAAACTTTTTATGAAACTGTCAATTAATGTTACCATAGAATTTTCAATATCACGCACACGCAATTCGCTAAAACTTTATTTCGTTTCCCTCTTGAAAAAGTGGGAGAAAATTTGCATTAAAATATCTGGGATTTAAATTCTTAGCCAACTTGGCGATATTTCTCAAAGTTTGAGTTTGACATTTAACAAACGTAACGTAAATAATAACCTTAAAAAAACCCTTTAAAAAAATTGCTTTTTTTGAAAATGCTAAATAACACTATGTTTCAGTTATTTGTTACAAATGTGAGAAAATATTTATTAAAATTTCCATTATTGAGCAAATGCATAATTTTGCGCCAACTTGGCGGGGAGTAAGCAACGTCAACGTTTTACCCGCATAGTTCCCGTTCCCGTAGGAATATGAGAATAAAATATATCCTATGTTACTCGCTGATAATGTAGATTTCCATTGGTGAAATAATTTTTAAAATCGGACCAGAAGTTCCCGAGATTAGCCGGAACAAACAGACAGACAGACAGACAAAAAATTTAAAAATTGATTTTTTGATATAAGTACCGTATATACCTTTAAATGCATTTAGTAAAAAGCTGCTAATTTGAAATTACAAACAGACACTTCAATTTTATTTATTTATATAGATAAGATATAGATATGCATGTTTGTCTCTTGGAATTATGATAAACTGTTTGTAAAACGTCTCTTATACTACAGAAAGTGGGGAATGTATTCTTGGTAATCGCGATTATTTACTACCTAATTGAATAATCTATAAATGAAAGACTTTCTTCCGCAAAAGACTCTTAGGGAAAAAATATTTCGAATTAAAAACTGAGTTAGCAACATGTTTTCCCTTACTTTTTTCCCATCCAGTCACGAGTAGAAACGGTTTTTTGAAACAAGTCAGTTTCATTATAATTTTTGTTTCCATCGAAATGACATCAGATTTTCTTTCCCTTTCGTCACAGTTCCTTCCCGCTTTAGCATAGTGAAAAGAAATCGATTTGGGAAAGTGTTCCTTGAATATATTTTTTTCTCCTCTCATCCGCCTCGTCACTGCCACCGTAACCTCATCCATTCCTCACACGTTCCCACCAAAGGATTGCATTGGGTGAAGAAGCGTGCTGCAGGGAAAATATATACGGTTACCGCCAGCAATCGTTTCCCCAAAGGTGTTAGAACTGAAACAATTGTGGGACTGAAGAAGGTCAAGACTACCCTGTGCCACAAGATAACTTGTTGCAGCCTCTGGCCTTTATTCTATGATGGGGTTTAAAAGAAAAAGATTGTTTAAATGAAAGATAGTGTTTGGACGTAAAATGGTCTACATTGTTTTTGCTTCTTTGAATATTTTCCTAGCCAGTTCCTTTTCAGAATATGAAATGCAATCCTTTGAATAAATTGAGATTTCTTTCATAAAATTTTTTACAATTCTAGTTGTATTTTTATTCCTATTTCTTATTATTGTTATGACCTTGATAGCTGGAAGGTCAAGACCATGAAATCTTAGCCGGCATTGTCGAGTGCTGTCGTCAATGAGAACTCACCGTGAAGAGGGGCTGATGCACAATATGTCTGTCAGATCTTAAAGTCCTTTCATTGATGTTATGTGGAAATTTGGATCGAGACTGGGATGCTAGTTCAGGTGTCGCTCTTGTCACTTGATCGATGCTCAAAATTACGAGGTCAATCATCTATATTAGCTATTTCGTTCTACTCCTACGGTATATTTCAAAATGTATGTAATTTACGTTTCGTGATTGTGACCTTGTTATTCTATAAAGGTAAGTGCTCTGTCATTTCAGACGATAAATAATTTAATGCAGCTTTTTAGTTTAAAACAGCTCCTCACACTCAATAAAAACTGAAAAGATAAATTTGATGATATTTAAAAAAGAATTGTGACTAGATACAATTTTATTTCTTTCATATGCGTCGCATTCTAAAACAACGCTTGGGATATTGGCGATGGACCTCGTAATTTCGAACCTTGTTTAAGTTAGGAGTGTGGCATCTGAATTGAAGCCACACTCTCCAAACCTCCATAGCCCTGCAACGTGATGATTAAAGACGTGAGAGATTTAACGCTCATTAGTTCCTCTATACGATGGGTGTTTAGTGCCGCCAGGACTTAAATACGAATATCAACAATTCCGCTCATGATTTAGTGACCCTGATCACAAGCCTACCACGGCGACACATATGGTCTCTCGGGATTACATGAATAAAATGATTAGCGTCTGCATCCTAGAAATACATTTTTATAAGAATAAGAGGAAGTACTTCTGCCATTGTATTTTATCAATTTTCTTCTCTTCAGAAGCAAATCTCTTAAATATACAAGTCCCTTTTTAGGCAGAATTGACTAACATAAACTCTCAGTAGGATCACATTAAAAATTATACTATGCTGTCTCTTTTCCAATTATGTATTTACCTATTCATCAAAACTATGCAATCTAAATCAATATACAATGTAACCAAACAATTATTTCATTTCCTTATGCGGCTCTATCGGCAACCTCTCTATTCTTATTACCAGATGTATTGTTAACCCTGCAGACTAGGTACTATTTGATTTGGTCCCCTTCATCGACACGATATCATCATCATCAACTCACTAGAATTAGCATTGTAATTGCTGAAGTTCGTGTAATGCTAAGAATCTTTCAACGTGTACTAAATTATTTGACTCACAGATGTCATGCCTCCAACGTAGAGTTGGTGGTCTCTTATATCAGAAATGTCATATCTTTTTTGTTAATAAGGATGTTTTCTCCTGAAATAAATGGGTTTTTTCCCTGTTTACTTCTTGACCACAATGAAAACGCCCTCTGGTGGTCCGTCAATTTGCCTCACGACATTACATTGGGATTTTTGTTAGTTGTGGTGACCTATACCTCTACTTTCTATCACTCACAGACATTGATTATTAATGGGATTGGTACCAATCCTTTTAATTTTTCACTGTACTTTAAGAATCTTTGAACCCATAGGAAGAGGCGTAACACGCTTTCCGTGCCTCAAAAATCCATATTACTTGGTTAGCAAAAAACATCATCGTTTGAACTTAGTTCACGCTGAAAAGGAAGAAATATAAATGTGTATTCTTTTTCTCTTAACTTCCACACTACGCCACGTGAAAACGAATTGGTACATTCAACATGCATTAAATGCAGTTCATCCTAATTATGAATCTCAAAAAAATTATATATATATATATATATATATATTAAGGGAGTAATTAATCAAAATAGCCTCGGAAAACGAACTTTTTGTAGGTTCCTTTCAAAAGTGGCTCAATAGTGGTTTTCCGTGGTATCTGGCGTGCTTCACTTGTTAATGCTAGTGTGTCACCTGTTGACGAATCCTCACCGGGATTGGAAAGGAAAATCGTTGCAGACACACACTTCTTCCAAGTGGAGGTGGCTGCCATCGATCTGCTACACTTGTTGCCACTTCTCTTCCGGAACCGTCCACTCGAATCGCTACAAAGGGGGGACGAATCAGTAAAAAAATTCCTTAGTCCTTTGAAATTGAACACCTGTGTGACACACACATACACATTCTAATTATCACTAGGATTCTTCCATCATACTCATATGCTTCGATTCCTACATCAAAAATCATCCTGAAAAGGATTGCAATAATAATAAGTAGTAGAACTTCAATCCCAAGTTTCATTTAACTCGTAAGTATTAAAAAAATCCCTACAAATGAAACTGTTGAGAAATTACTTACTTTTTGTCATGAATATTTTTTACAAATAGCTATAATATATTTTCGTTACAAATTGGTCGCTTTTAGATGCTCCTCGTGCAACGCGACGTATTCATTAATCAATCACTGCAAAAATATTCAGTAGAAGCTCTGTAAGATGAACGGGAATTATTACATTTTTAGATTAAATATAACGGAACACACACACAATTTCACAAAAGGTATATATATAACATAAGAACAGCATAGGCAACACTAAAATACTCGAAGAAAGCTTTTGAAGGCCAAAAGCGATCGCTTCAATGCAAATGAAGTTTCGAGAATATTTTAAGCCTACACAGTGCTCTTTTTCAAAAAAGATTTTGGAGACAGTAATATTAAAAATAATTTATGTTTTATATGAAGATTATACTATTAAGTTGATTCTGAAACTAAAAAATCAGTTTTACCAGCCCTTACTTAAAAAATTTTTAGTCATTTTATGTGATTTATACTTCTTGTATTATTGCAAACAAAAGTTAGTATGGATTTGAAAATCTGTTCCATTGTTGATTTTTAATAATTATTTTTCTACCTAATCCTGGAAAAAACACAAACATTTTTAAACTATCATTTTTAGCACTTTTTAAAAAAAATAACTAGCAGTCTCAGATTTGAATCCATGTTATTTTTTATAAAACATACGTTCGGAAGTATACAAAAATAATTCAGGACTATTTTGAACATAAAAAAAGACTTACGGATTAGAAAAACTTATATCTTCAAAATTAAAACTTTGAGAATAACGCATTTTAAGTTTAAAAAGGCGTAAAACAAAAACTTATAATACCCATAAAGCTCTAATTTTTAATGTGTTATTTTCCAATGTATGTTCTACATTTAAACACTACTTTAATTAAATATGAATGAAAATATTTTTTTAAAAATTCAAAATATATTTTTGAATAATATTGACAGCATTTGTTACGACGACAGGTTATTCAGGTTAATCTTAACCTAATATTTTCACAAAATTTTTGAAACACAAAGCATTTATGTAAAAAATAATAAGTATATTAAGCTAAAAGTAGCCAGGCTTGTAAATAATATTTGATTCTTTTCAGTTTTAAACCGGAGCAGAGTTTAGCAAGTTTCAGTTTTTGCTGAGGGCAACTTTAAAATACTAAAATATAGTACTACAATATGTTTACAAAAATGCAGTTTGGTACATTATGGAAATATTCAGTTTTATTTGCAATACTTGAATTCATAATATTTGTATTTGGAAGTCTAATTGCAGTATTATATAACTGAGGGCTGATTTTTGGACGTATCATTTTCAGTAGTATTCCATCTCTTCAAAATATTTTGTCCCATAGTAACCTGAGAACATTTTCGGCATGGAATTTTCTCAACAGGAAAAAAAAAATGATAAATCTTTTAAGTTATATAAATTATTTTTTAAATCAAAAATTGTCATTGAAATCAATTTTAATAAAGTAACTATAAGGATTTTAAAAACTCAAAACATAATCAAGCAGAAATGATTTTAGTAATGAAAATTGAAATTAATAAACATTTCACACTAAATAAATTGATTGATCTCAAAATTTTTTTTAATTATTTCAATTTAAAAATGGAAAAATGCTTTAAAATGAAATTAAAGCAACATTTTAGCTCAGAAAACTTCAGATATCTTAAAAACTAATTTGTTATCAGATCTGAAACTCGCTGCAAGCTGCACAATGTTATGGACTACAAAAAATGTGTGTGTGTGTGTGTGTGTGTGTGCAAACAATACAACCAAAAAATCGATATTTTTGAAATTTGCAGGGTATGTGTATCTTTAAAATAATATAATTTTAAATCTTAGCTGTAGGTTGAATTCAGTAGCTAATACAATATTGTGTCAGGTCACCCCAAAAAATGTAACGACTTGGAATTTCTTGAGGGATTAAGATTGCAGTTAATAATTAAATCACGCTCAGTGGGTTGATAAAAAAGAATGAAGCATTGCGTGATGTCTGGAAGAGATCATAGATAATTGGAATAAAGATTCACTGCATATATTCTATCATTTGGATAAAATTAAGTTGTAGTGCATTGTCATTAGTTTTAATTGCGATTAAAAAATTTACTGTTGAATTACATCTAACTTTTAAAGATAAATTCAAATTGTAGCAATTAATATATTAACATTGTGATCTGCTATATATTTTATATCTGCAATATGTAAAAATATATAATGATTATTTATTTTCAGGATTCGACAGTTGGAACACCAGTGACTTTGCGTGTAGACAAATGTGGCTTCTTTTTATTTTGGACGGACCAAAACAACGTAAGTGTCCATTTTTCTTCAATATTTTTATCGCTCAGCTGCATCTGAAGTGAAACATTTCAAAAACAGAAACATTTACAGCAGTTCCTAGTTCCTCTTTTTGTAAGGCCGCTTCTGCTGCATAACTTTAAAATTCGTCTGTTTTCTTTTTTTTTCACATTCTAGAATGAAATTAATTATTAAGAAATACAAAATTGCATTCAAAATGGGGCGTGTAAGAAATTTGAAGTTTTTTTCTTCTCATTGCATAGTTCCCTGAAAAACTTTTATTTATTTATTTTTGCTTTACGGTATATTTATGAACAACCTTTATTCAAGCTTAATTTTTTTTTAAAGAGTTACGGAAAGTAAATTCCTTCAATATCTTAATGATACGCTAAGGAAAAGTGAGTGATCACACACAAACACACATATTTAGATTGAACGAGAGAAATATCAACTTAATTGTTATTTTTATTGCTAGAACATGAACGTAATACCAATGTCTCGAATTCAAATTAGAATAAAAGATTCGTCTGTTTTGTAAATTATTTTTGTCAGAACATGATATACAGGGTGTCTCAGGTTCATAGGGACAAACTTTAAGGGAAGGTCGGGGGCATCATAAGGATTCAGATTTCAATAACAATCCATGGTCGAAATTGTCTTCTCCCGGTGCTAGGTTTAGTGGTTCGCAAGAGCAATGGAGGAAGCAGACCTACAGCAGCACAGTCATTTGAGCTGTCATCTCCCGCAGAGGATTATGGAAAGTTTTACAAACACCGAGCTGGCAGACATGCACCTGATTTACGGATTGGCAAAAGGAAATTCACCATCAACAGAAAGATTGCATCGTGGTATGTAACAACAATGAGATGCACATGGCCGCCTGATGCTTTCTAATTTGTATCACAGTTTGTGTGAATATGGATCATTTACGAGGTAATAGGCATAGGTAGGGCAAGCCACGCATTCGAACGGTCAACGCTATTCAATAAATTTATTTCATGTATGGAACAGAATGTGTTGGATACCGTTCGAAGAAATCCCAGTACCATGTTGGGAGTTCGCGTCACTCGCCTGGCCCGCTATGCCTCGTAATGATCCATATTCACACAAACTGTGATACATATTAGAAAGCATCATGCGGTCGGTGAATCTCTCTGTTGTTACATTTTGCGATACAATTTTTCTGTTGATCGTTCATTTCCTTCTGCCAATCCGTAAATCAGGTGCATATCTGCCAGCTCAGTGCTTGTTAGACGTTCCATAATTCTCTGCATTCAATGACGGCTCAAAGGACTGTGCTGATGCAGGTCTGTTTCCTCTAAGGCTCCTGTGAACAATGACACCTAGCACCGAACGCAGATTATATCGACCATGGGTTGCTATGGAAATTTGAATCCTTTTTATGTCTCCAACCTCCCCTGAAAGTTTGTCCCTATGAATCTGGGACACCCTGTATAATTGCACGATTTTATTTTGAATAAAGACGAACTTTTAATATTAAATTTTATAAATTATAGCATTCCGAATGGTCCTTTTGTTAATACTCCTAACCAGTACTTAGAATATTGAAAATGTTACTTAAAATTTTTCTATAACTTCCTATACAAGTTATGCAAAATAATTTGCAAAATATTTTTTATATGATCTATCTTATTTCTTTCTTATAATTTTCAAATTAGAACGATATATATTTTAAAAACTTTCTGTAAGTGTTTAAATGTCTTGAAACATTATCAACACACTTTAAAAATTCCGAGTAAATGTTTCGTTTTTTTTTTCGATATTTGATGTTGATGAGACTCAACTTTTTAATGTCAAAATAATGAATAAAATTTTTAGAAATACATTTTCTTTTTTAAATGTAATTCTGACTTTCTGTAATTTATCAACAACTCGAGTGAGATTAGAATTAACGTAAAATGTGTTAGTGATTTTAAAACAGATAAGATTAGATGAAATACAGGAGGTCGTTCACACTTTTTGGAAACAATTTTGTAATTCATTTTCGCGTTTGCTTTTTTAGATATAACTTTGGCAACTTCAGAATAATCGTCTGCTACGGTTTTATTTTGATTGGAATGAAAAACAAAAGGTTTTTATTTTAAAAAAGGATCCTAAATATAATATATCGCTAAAAGTTACGTAATTACGCTTTCCAAGAAGGAACATTCGTGTTAACAATTTAAAAAAACGGTGTAAAAATCTCGGTTATTGCATTTCAATAAAAGGTATTGATAATATATGAAATTTGAAAGTAAAAAAGTGTTTCGAGGAAATTAAAAATGAAAACATGACCACGAAACTTCATCCTAAGACTGTTGAAATGCATGCAACAATCAAGAAAGTGAAATCTACTAAAAAAAATTCACCGACACAAAGACTCATTGCATCAAAACTAGGAATGTCTTCCAGAACTGTAATTAAATTCATTCATATGGATTTAAAACGTTGCTTAAACCTAAAGTTTTTCTCCTATTTTGCATATTGACGAAAAAACAAGCAAATTGCAGAAAATTAAGTAAAAAACCCTTAACTGTTGAAAAATGGAAATTTGTGGTAAAACTCGATGAGGTATGTGTATATGTAAGTGATTGTAATAAAGGACAACAATTTTCTATTGCTCAACTGGCCGTACGAAATGGCTCTTCAGTGTACAGTAAAGTTCCCAAAGGGATCCATGATAGTTGCAGGATTTCCTAACAACAGCAAATTAAAAATAAAAATCTCAAGTAAATTAATTCACTCTACTATCTTTAGAATATTTTAGAACCAATTTTTGAAGAAGAAATTCCAACTTTATATGGAAAAGACACTGATAAATTTAAGTTTCATATGGACTAAGCCTCTAGTCACTCGTCTAAGTCAACTGTCACTTATTTTGAAAAGAAAGAATCAGAAACAGGAATAAAGTATATCCCATTTGATGCAATCCGTGTAAAATAACCATACATTTCTCCAATGGGCTGTTGTGCTTTCGGTTTACTAAGACGAGCCTTAGGGAAACGGTATCCAAGAACGCTGAACGGATTTTGGAAAACGGTTCAAGAAGAATGGAGTAAAATTTGCATGGAAATACTAAGAAAAAGTTTATTTTCATTAAAATTCAGCTAACTATTGTAAAATATAGCTATCTATAACAATTTCAAAAATACATATTATTGATAAAATTAATATAATGTTTCATAAGTTGACACCCTTCTGTATATACTAACTTTTATTGGATTATCATTTTTTTATTCTTTTAAAATGAGAAAAATAACGTTTTCCCTAACCTATGTAGGAATTTTTTTTTATCGTAGTTAAATTCACGATTGGTTTGATGCATTTAAATTTTTTTTAACGGAAATATTTTTATACTTCATTAAAAAGAACAACTTGGTTTGTTAAAGATTAAAACTTTTATAAAGCATAATATCTGGATGTCTCAAAACAAGTATTTAAACATCATGAAATCCATCTACAACATTTTAAAAAATGGGAATATTTTAGTAATCCAAATTTTTTTATAATAAATTTAGGATAAAATATATGTTATATGAATTGAAATACAAATGAATACTTTTTGCAAGAGAAAATATGGCATATCTTTTCTCCATCGCATATGGTATTAATTACAAAACATCTTGAATTACATTTTACCATTTTGTTGAATTTAGTTCCTGGTTTTTTATTGAAAAATTCCTTCAAGAACTTTTACTTTTATTTTATTTACCTTAAAAATAAAACTAGAATTTTTTCATTGCAAAATTAATTTTAAATTAAAGTACGTTATAAAATGCGGTTAATGTATCGAAAAGGAATCGGTCATTTTAAACTGCTCAAACTGGAACCCATAAAAATTTGTAACAGGGATTAGTACTTATTTCGAAGAATTATTCGTTGACTATGTGGCAAAAATAAA
Organism: Trichonephila clavata; assembly: GCA_019973975.1. NCBI lineage: Eukaryota > Metazoa > Arthropoda > Arachnida > Araneae > Nephilidae > Trichonephila > Trichonephila clavata. The sequence continues at coordinate 80,740 of BMAO01002809.1, read as the reverse complement.
AAAAAAGTAATATGCTGCCCTAAATATGTGTACTGGCCTAAAAGAGTTAAAGTACAATAAAATCCCATTGGGATGAAATATAGAAAAAGTGTACTGTTAACAGTTCCTTATATATTTTTTTAACATTAAGTGGGCGCGCTAGCTTAATGTTTATGGTCACGAACTCGTGGTCAGCATGTCATGGATTTGAGCCCTTGTGCCACTGAAGACTCACCGTGTAGAAGGGGCTGATGTACGTTTTATCTATCTTGCTCAAATCCCTTCTTTAGCGTGGTATGGTATTTTGGAGAGGAGGGGGGGGGTGCTGCATCTAGTGTCGTCCTTGCCTCTTGACCAAGGTTCAAAATTATGAGGACCATCGCCAGTAGCTCTTGTGTTGCCTTATTGTGCGACGTTAACACAACTTTCACTCTGTAAATATAGATAAGTATTAAGAAATAAATAGTTAAATTTTAAATTTTTTTAATGTTTTAATTTTATTATTTTTTATTTGTAAAAACCCAACATATGCCTTAAAAAGGAATATCAGTTTTGTAAGAAAAAATTAAATAATCTTCCTTCCTACTTGAATTGCGGTGATTCTGGAATACGAAACATAGCCCTCACAGGAGGAGAACATCTTCTTTTCCAGCTTATAAAGAACATCAGAGAAGAAGTCAGTCGTCTCTCTGTCTCAAACATATTCTATCGGATTATAGTCCAGGTATCAAGTTATTCACTCCATTAACTCCCAACCTTAATCCTCAAAATATTCATCTACAAGTCTAGTTTAGGAAGGCTAAAATCTATCACCCAAGAGGGAAATTATTGTCCCTCTTCATCAATAACTCAGGCATCTCATCCCGATATTTCACATCAATCCGAGTTCCTTCACTAGAACATGCTGGCCCATGTGAGTTCCCAGAGAAAATTGCAGAACACATAGTTTTCATAATTCTGCTTTCTCTATAACTTTCAACAATACCTTTTTCTTAAGGATTTTTTATTGCTTTGCTAACTCTAGATCAGGGATGGGTGGACTTTACCAGGGGAAGGACTACCTCTGAAGTTTTTAAGGTGTTGCGGTCCACCTTAGGGTTTTAGATTGTGTGGCTATTATGTATTAAAATTGCATGCTTACTTTACCTAACACTTGTTTTTGACGTTGTGCCCCTTTTTTAAAATATGACAAATTATTACTAGAACGTGGGGCAGGAACGTATTCAATGCAGTGAATAGAGAACATACATCAACCAAGGAATCTGAAACCGAAGGATGTACTTAATTTGTTCGCTGCCGAATTCTGCAGTATCGCGGGACATGCTATCAACATGAAAACCCAATTCCGTAGAAGCTCAGGGTGTGGGATGTTGTCTCAATAGCCAATCCCGTGGTACAGCCGGAAGAGTTGATCATCAACATTTGTTTTCTCCTTCAGTCGGCATGTGGGGAAAAATTCATTTATACGACTGACATCTCTGTTATTGTTTTTTCCCTACAGAGACAGTGAACCTGTTAAGTGTCATCGCGCGCTTCCAATGTAGGTACATGTGTCGTCTATACATGTATCGAATCATTTGCTAAAGTAAATACAGTCGCATCGATTGTGAAAAGTCGATTCTCAAGTCTAGATGGCGCTCGTGTTCCATAAATAGGCTTCGTTTAGTATGCACGTCTTAGGTCTTAGCAAAGGCGGTCACCTCAAAATGCCTTGGTGGTCCACTGGTTGATCGCGGTCGACTTAATGTCCATTTCTATTCTAGATTATCCAGCATATCCAGCATCCTTCTCCAGGTAAATAGTTGTTCTCCAGAGTAAATAGAATTGTTTGTGCAAAATACAGTAGCTTATTGCTGTGTGGTTCAGGTAACATGTCAGTGTTGTTACTTAAGAGGCATACACAAGAAATGATCTTTTGCATGGATTTCTTGATTGTAGTGTATCAAAATAATGGAAGATACGATCATCTCTGTTCAAGCATAACGATCTGGAAAAAAAACAGGATTGATAGTATTTCTCCAGTTTCTGACTGAAATACAAGAAAGGTACAAAGACGTGTCGTGTGAGATCTAGAACAAGTAGACCTGGTGCAGAATTTTAGGATTGAAATGGGTCCCAGAGTCTGTGGAGCACGCTAAAAGCACAATAAGACGACTAGCGGCATCGATAATTTCAATTCATTCATATATTTATCATATAGAAATATGGAATATGATTTTTCTTTCTTGAAAAATCGTGTTCATGATTTAGATTTAGAGAAGTAGCTTATGATGCTCTCTACAAGGTACTTTTACATGATAGACTTCCCGTGTGATGATTCAATTTGGATAGATATATTATGAGTTCTCATGCGTTTTTTTTTCATTAATTAACTTTTTCGCTTATGATGCTGTATAAATCGAAAACTTAGCCTTGCGAAGAAACCTTGCAAAAGAACTTTGTTATTCAAATATATCTAAAATGAAAAAGCAGAAAAATGGCGAATCTGTTTTCGATGGATTTCTGATTATTGAGATTACTTTGACTTGTATTTATCTTCATTTAACAATCACCTGGACAAGTTGCAGAGTTGGTCAACCTGAATGTTGCGAAGTTCATTGAGGTGTAGGTGAAAAACCCTTAAAAGTATAGGTGAAGCTTTGATACTTGGTTAGGGATCGCTTGTTGATATTGCTCCTATATATCCCCTGCTTTCCTTGCAGATATTTAAACTCGAACTTCATAAAGATCTTTTGATTTTTACAGAGCCTGTTGATCTTATCTAACTATAAGTTTTATTTTATTTAAATTGTTACCCCCCCCATATAATTGTTAACCCCCCCCCAAACATCCAACAATAAAACTAAATTTTTTCTGTATTCTTATGCTAAATTTTGAGGAATTGAAATATTATCCATTATAAGAAGAAAAAAAAACGGTATATTATATATGTCTTATATTTAATCCTTTATAACGCCAATTCTTTCTAGTAAGGTTATGTAAAATATTTTTTGGATTCACTTAGCTTATTAATTAAAATTAATTTGACTTTTAAGACCATTTTGCTGAAGGGAAGTAAATTTTCTACTTATGTATGTTTAGTCACAATAAAATTTCAGAAATAGGGATCGATACATAGTGGGGGATAGCAAAATATACAAACGTATCTTGCTCTCATGGGCTTTAGGAGATCACGAATAGCAACGTCTACTTGTTTTCTGTCAAATTGGCATATGGTTACCAGCTTTAGTCCATTGTTCATCATCTGGAAAAGTTTTCGTGCGGTTCAAGAAATTTACGCTTGCGACTTGAAAATCCAAATATCATTGTAGTGGTAGCCGAAGTGCTAACAGCACAAATCATAGGCTATAAAATAGGATGCTATATTATTTAAAAACTTGGTAACTTTGGTGGTAAATATACTACTTGTCACGGCCTTGTTGAGGACTAATACAAAAAAAAAACACTCTTTAATTCACGATTAATTTTTTGAAAACAGTTATCTCGAAGGCTTTTGATTTTGTTGATAGACAGTCTTTTCTCTAATTAACAAATTCCTACGTGGAAAAAATCTTTGATATAAAACTAATGTGGAGATTTAAAATAAGGGCTGGATAAAAAATATAAATAGCCCTTTCTTTTATTGACAATTTGCAAATGTAAAGAGCAGCCAAATCGGAAATAAAAATGTGATTCTTTTTTTTAGTTTTGAAATAACAAAAATAGTGAAGCACTTTAAAAATGGTTTTTTCCGCGATTTCAATAAACACGTTTGTGACGTATTAGTCTTTCCATTAGAGGTGACATTTGTTTAGCGGAATTTCTCGCCCATGAATGAATTTTCAGTGATTGTCCCCTCGGAAGCGAAAGCGCATTTGAATTTTATCAAAGCGAGAAATGCTCTCGCGGCCCTTTTGTCCCAAGGAAGTGTCTGGAGGAACGCTTCTGCTCTATCGATCCCTGCAGAAAGCGTAATTTGCAAGCGAAAAGAAAAGTAAATGCCAGATCGCATTTTATTTCTCTGCTCCCCACCATTGTACTCGCTATTTGAGTTTCACTGTCGCATTGACTTGTGTTTTATCTGGAAAAAAAAGGTGAATTTTAAAAGTTTCTTCTACTTTTCTCCTGCTCAACCTGTTTGAATGATGTCTCCCGCGACGAATGGGTTGGGAAAAAATCAAGAAAAGATGTCTATACACAAAGTTTTCTCGAGTATTTTTCGAGAGGGCAAAAGTCTTTTGTTCTGGCGCGGGAAAAAACGAAAACAAAGAGATTTTCTTTCGAACACGCGGTACTGGTAAAAACTGGAGTGCACAGCGAAACGCTTCTCGTGAATATTTTAATTGTACCTTTGTTTTAATTACAGCAAAAATTTAAAGGGAAAGTGCTTTTTATTCCGTGTAATTTTGTATGCATAAAAATTTGATTTACTTTCGAATAAGTTTGTGTCTGTTTTTGGAAAAAGTAGGTTGTTTGGGGAATACATTAGAATATATAAATATTTGATTTTTGTCAGAGAATTAAAATGAAAAAGCTTTGTTCATCTTAGTATCTGTAGTTAAAAATTAACACTGAGAACAGAGTGGAAAATAATGCGAGTTTTGCAAAAAGTGAACGTTAATTAAGTTGTGTGTGTAGAGAACAAAAAGCAAAAAAAAAAAAAAAAAAATATTAGTTATTTGAAATCTGGATTTTATTCAGTGGGATGTATTCCTCTTGAATTCATTATCAATATATGCTATTTAAAATTATTTTTGCCAGACTTATACATTATGGTCTATAATAAATTATTTATTTATTTAGTTGAAGTTTACAGAGTGAAAGAAGTCGCTTTTACATTTATATTAGTAACCTCACTATTTTACAAATTAGAAAAGTGTACTAAATAATATATTTAATAAATAAAATGTTGTATCGTGGTATCTCCTTCTCGTGTTGGCTGAAGTGGAGATATCATTGATCTTTGAGGTTCCCTGGAGATCGGACTCGAAAGAAAAACAAAAAGCTATTCATAATAAATCTCTTTTATTAATTTAATCGTTAGAACTACTGTAAAATACGACGCATAACGCACGTTTTTAACACATAAATAAGATTTTAATTGACGGGTGCATGTTGTGTGCCGGGAATAAAAATGACAGCTTTAAAAAGTAACAACGATGAATACAGAAAAAAGAACTTCTACATTTAATGAAGCACTGTTTCTTTAAAAGAAATAGAATACCTAGTGAACTTAAGGATTTGTGCAGAATTATATTATTTTTTTCTAAAGCATGGAATAATACCTCGAATAAATGACTTCGGAACATAAGAGCATTGCGCATGTACACTTCAGGAGGCTTCATAGGGGTGGGCATTCTATGGAAAATTTACCTAAAAACTAAAAATTGGCACTTGAAAGTGTAGGTGCACGTTATACGGCGATGAGCGTTATACGCCGTATTTTACGGTAAGTATGCTATACGTAGGCAGGATAAAATAAACAATAAAAAATGATGGTTACTTTATCTGAAAGGAGATGCTACCTCTGAAATTCGCCAAAGAGAAGTCCTGCTATAGCTTCGAATTACTAAATGTTTATAATTCCGGAAGATAATAGGTGACTACAATTTGGACAATACTAATCAGACAATAATCTCCACATAATCTTTATTCTTTATCTCACTGACAGGTAGTGACGTCTATTTGAGGTGTTAAATTGTTCTAGCTCAAAGGGCCAATTTGACTGAATGGAAAAACCGGAGTTAGAATGGATAAACCTCTTGGATTGCATATTGTTGAATTTCTTTCTAAATATATTTTTTTTTTCAAATAGCAACACATTTTGAAAATGAAAATATTTTTCTGTATTTACTTTTTTAACATGTTGCCACTATCTAAATACAAAATATCGTTTGGTTATGGACATCGCTATCGATTCGATTCAAAATATATTACTAATTAGTACTGCATTGACACAAACATTAAAAATATGAAAATATAATATTAATAATTAGTAGGAAAAGTAGTATTAAAAGTAATTAAATAATTAAAATTTATTATTTTACATAATAAAATCTGAAATTTACATACATTATAAATGAATTGAAAATATGAATTGAAGTGATCTCTGTTACTACACACATCGCTGATGAGTGGTAATAAGAATGATTTAAAAATTAAAACAGATCACAACATTTGAGGTTAATACATTTATTTCCAGAGAAAGCCCGATTTTTTTCTCTAATAGGGCTGCATTTTTTAGCAACTGAGCCTTTGTAGACGCGGCAAGCCCCCCAAAATGGGAGCCGTTTCAGTGGTGGTGCCATGTAGTGGCGGCTTCGTAAAAATTCAGAAACTTGAATTAATTTTTAATGCAAGCCCTCGTCAGATGCTAAATATTGCAATGATTTAATTTTGCCGAGAGTACCAAAATTTATACTCAACTGATCATTTACATGCCACAAAATCATATGACATGCGTACCTACGATTTTTGTATCCATTAAGCCTATTAACTCCAGTTCGGGTCGAACCCGGAACCTTAGGCTTACGAAGTGGATGCGCTACCTCTAAGCTGCCAGAGTCAGCCGAAATCACGAAATAATTTGGAGAAGTGGGATATAGAAATTCAGTTAGTTAAAATGTTCTTCCTCTATCTCGTAAATCTTTCTATCTCTCTTGCTAAAATTAAAAAAAAAATAATCTAAATCTAATTTAATATTTGTGAAATACATCGGAACAGCCCGAGTTATTTACTTTTCAAGACTCAGGTATTCATTAAAAAGAAAAATCGTGTTCAAGCAATTCTTGCTTGTAACTTTTCATTAAACTTAGACGTGACAACCAACACAAAATCTGTAGAAAGGAATGGGCGAGGAAACGTAAATTTTGAGATTGCATCTTCTTTTCTGGCGTCGAAGAATGATCAAATTCTGATGAAATTGCTTCCGCTGTAAAGATACTTCCCTGTCAGAACAAAGTAGAAAGAAAAAAATTCGCTGGAAAATCACAAAAGAATTTTAATACTCCCTCCCTAACAACAACATTCTTTTAATTTCTCTCTGGGGAATTGGAAGTGCTTGGGGCGAAGACAGACGTTTATTAACACCTCGGGCCATCCCATCTGAAACGGAAGTGAAAAAGTTTGATTACCTCAGAAATGTATGAAACGGCGAGCAGTAATGCCTTGTTTTGATTACTTTGACGTTTTTCATAACAGCTCTTGGAAGCTGAGCGAGAGGTTAGCCTAAGAATGACAAAGCCAGACATTTTTAAAAGGTCAAACGACAATAAGAAGAAAGTACATGTCGACAGATTAAAATATTTTCTGTAAAGTAACAAACCAGTCACTAGTTACAGTTTTAAAAATTTGAAGTGACAGATAACAACTAGATACTGTAAAAATGTTTATTAAAATAAACTGAGTGCACTTTGTATTTGTTGCAATGTAGTTGGTTCTCTTTCAAAGACAAGAAAAGTTCACGCAATTAATGGGCAAGTTCTTTCAGAGTAAATATTTATTCTAGGAGTAGATTTTCTTCTGACAGGAAGCAAAAATAACACCTATGTGCAATTCTATAAAAGTACATTTTCAGAGATTACACGAATATTGAAGAACACAGCAACTCGCATAAGGCAAATGAAACGCACAGACGCTGTCAAATTTTTGACTGCTATGCTGCTTTCTTGCATCACCCTGGGCTGGGGAGAGAATCTTCTAATTGCTTTTAAATTTTTCCGTAGAATATTCTTACAACTTTCTAGGCTTTTGTAGAAACATCTATTTTTATCGCCAAACGGGTCGATTTGACGACATTTGCAAGCCAAATTCGTTATTAGTGTCACTTCACTTCATATATAAGATTTGTAATTCATTCAAGCTTTAATTTTTTTTTAAATTAACCATTAATCATTTGCAGTGATAGAAATCCATCGAAATGCTTTCTTCAATTTTAACACCAAGGCATGTTTAACGTAAGTCTGAATTGATGAATTATTAACATGAAATTAATGAAAGTTTTTATCCACGCGTTTTTACATGTTTTCTCAATAGGAAAAGCAGAAACCTCTGTGCATCAGTGGATCGAAAAATTCAATTTTGAAGTATGATCGAGCTCAAATAAGAGATTATTTTTTACATACTCCTACTAACTATCACCTAAACGGGCAAGTGAATCAATTTTCCCGGTATGCATTTTATATACAGGCTTTATCTCTGAATTTGAAGTGATACCAGTTATTCTTATCTTCCTTAGAATTGGTTTTCTCGTGCGGAGATTTTGATCGATTTTTGTTGTTACTTTTTTGTACCAGTTGTGGTAATTCCTCTACCAACTTTTAAGCTTATTTATTTATATGGGAGATATTAAAATCCTTCAATGACTTAGGGCTGCTTACCGTTCCTCAGAGACAGACAGAAAACCATACATAAAAAGAACGATATACAAACAAAACAAAAAATAAAATATTTAAGGGGGAAACCCTCTTCACAAAAAAGTAGTAGCCAGTAGATAAAATTACATCAGCCTGTCGCAGATAAATCGCAAAATAAGGAAACGGGAAACTTATAATGAATCCCATTGTTGTGAGAGACAGAATATAACCAGGTAGGAATTGCTTCCTTTGTTTGTTTTACGAGATGAATTGGTGTATTATGACAGCAGTGAAGAATTGTGATCGTCAACCCCTTAAACAATTAGGAGTGGAAACACTTTGAACCTATAAATGTAAACAGGAAATAGCAATGATTTGTAAGAAAAAGAAATGCCTGAAGTGCCTAGAAAGGGAGATTTCTAAAAATAGTTTTATCCCTTGTCCAATCCCTATCGACAATCATTCCGGTAGTAAGTCTAAGTGTCTTGGGCAAAACTTTTGAAATTAAGATTTAGAAAAGAGCGAGGAGCCGAGAGATCAAAGATTTCACCCTCAAGAAATTTTTTTATAAACAAAAATCTGTCAAATCTGTAAAGAGGCTACTATTATGAGTTTTAATCTAGTCTAAACTTTAAAATATATATATATATTGAGAAAGCTTACATTTTTAATGTAGTTAAGAAATCTAGACTTGTTGGTAAGCTTATTGAGAAGTAAAATAGAGGAGAATGTGTCAGTGTGTGTGTCAATGTGAATTTCGGTATTATGATGAATTGTGCAAAAAAACGCAGACACACCAATAGCAGAAAACTGTGCCTGAAGAATAACATTGTAGTCATTAATTTTGAAAAAATGTAGGATAAAAAGTGATGTAAAAAGGCAAAAGAAGATCCCCGATACAAAATACACTGAGAAACCAGCCTCAAACCGATTTTTGAGCCGCTAGTGTAAACTTCTCAGTCCTATGGGCATTCAAATGCGTTGAAAGAGTTCAGAGGAGAGAGTATAAAGAAAGTGATGGAATATTCTGAATTAGAGAGAGAGAGATGAAGCGAGGGAAGACATCTCACCTGCGGTTCAAAATTTGAGCTTAAGAAAATTGTGGAATTAGTAATATGAATAGGAAAAATCGCAATGAAATATTAAGTTTATCAGTGGGAGAGATTTCGTAAGTTATTACGAATATTAGAAGGTAACTCATTTGGATGGATTTACCGTTTTTACTCAAATACAAGCCACACTTTTTTTCCAATGTTAATGTTACTGAAAATCGGATGCGGCTTAGAATCAAAGGGGAAAAAATCGTTGAATGGGGCAGTTAGTGCAATTATAGGTTCATGTATGTATTTAAAAATTTATAATACTGTTAAAATAGTTAATTACTCGCTTATTATTAGTTCTTACTTCAAATTTATTTTAATTTCTTCCAATTAAATATAAATAAACAATTTTACGCTACTTTTCATTTTTCACAAAAATTTGTTGAGAATTTGAGATGCGGCTTAGATTCGAATAAATACGGCATATGTTTTTGAACTTACAGGGAGTTCATAGACCTACTCACACTTCGTAAAGGATGATTGTAGCTTCAGAACAGAGATACATACCAAAGTTTCATCGAAGAAAAATATTTAGGTTTAAAATTTTTTGATCTTTTGACTTGCTAGTCAGAGTAGATATTGTTGATTTCAAACTAGATACTTGTAATATTACATCGGCAACCGATGGGCCATATGTGCTGACTGGACATTCTTAAAACGTTATCAGAACTTTTCTAGCAACAACTTGTGTAATAACTGTGAAGGTTTTAATTCTTCAAAAGGGGAGGCTTTTACACCTACTGCATGAGTTTTCTGATCTTTTGTCATTTAAAAAGGAGAGAGAGAGTGATATAAATTAAGGTAGAGCACATAATACGTGACAAATAAACTTAAAAAAACTCTTCGCAATAGTGTTCCACATTTCAATATGAAACGTTTTTCTTACTTTCATTTAATATGAAACATTTATGAAAGTAAGAAAAACGTTTAAAAAAAGGATTTAAAAATAGCAAACATTGTTCAGAAGTATCGGGAACAGAACCCCAGGGTTACCACACAAATATAGTTATTTGCAAAGAATAGAAGAACCACACAATAAATAAGTTAAATAATATGTACACACAAAAGATCTTTTTCATGGCACCCCAGGGTGATAAAAGTATTTTTTAAATGAGTTTCATCTCTATCTACGGGGACAAGCATGAGTTCATTTGTAAGTAATAGTATGCATAAAATATTATTATTTATTTGCATACCACCACACATATATATTCTAATTTGATAAGTAGGAAAAAATTAAAGGAAAAGAAAAGATCTTATTACACGGTAATGCCAGTTTTCTTGGAATCCCTTCTTTAGATTTATCTTGAAAATGGTGCATGGCTCGATCGGGTGAGTATCATTCGAGACAGTGCAGAATAATCGAACCAATGGATAATGGTAATATAACATCGCGTAAATACACAAACGCTTGTACCTATCCTAAGTCTCAAGAGAAAATATGAAGTATAAGTGTGTGCTGTGTTGCTTTCATACCCTTTTTTTTTCTTTCAAATTCAAATATCTTTTCTGTTTGTTCCGACAGAGGTAGATTTTGATCCATCTTGTTTTTTGGGAAGCTCATCACATGACTTTTTATTAGCATATGCATTGAGAAAAGAGTCGTCTAAAGACTCTTTCTTCTTCCTCAGATTCTAATCAGTTTCATTAATATTTTAATGAATTCTTTATGTGTAGAGCGCTACTTAATTGGGAAATTCTATACCCTCTACGCATAAAGGTCGTTTACATTATAATACCATTCGTTTTAAAATAAACCTGGTTTATAGAGAAGGGAAAAAAATAAGACCTCTCTTGCTAATAACACTAACAGATTAAAATAATAATCGTGCTTAAGAAATGTTTTCCAAAGTTATACATATATATACCGTGATATTATTGGTGATGTAATGAAAGATCCATAAATGTCTGCAAGGAGAGTATGCAATAAAGGTATCTATTGCTTTGATTGAACTCAATGTTATAGATACATTTTTCGGCAGTATAGATTTAACATTGTTCTAATTCATTTATCTATTTTATTTGAGTTTATTTCATTTTTAAGCTGAGATAAAAGTAAGGCTCATTTGCAGTTAATTCTGTTCGATGAAGAATCAATCCTTCCTTTCCTTGTCATTACGTGCATAAGTCATTCAGGACTGATGTTCTATATCTTAGATTGCTTGTATCACTTCGTCCCTGTACTTCACGCGCAGGGTATGTCATACCCACCGCCTAACTTTTTTCAAGACTCCATGTAAACTTTTTTCGGAAAATGAATAATTTTTCGTATAGCAGACTTTCAGATCCTACCCTTTGAGGAACCTTAGCTTACAGGCCGATACCGCCTCTTCGGGTATGCTATACTCTGCGCGTGAATCGCCGTTACAGTTCTAAATGCATGAACACGCTTTAAAATCTTTCTTATGTAATGGCTCATTATTGTAGTTATGATGAAGAAATGGGATATTTAAGTAATTTAATTGATACAGTATTTAAGCATAGATGTAGTACAACAGTATTCTCGGATGAAAAAGTTTTTTTTTGCGGAGATGAGATGAGGAAGAATCGAGTGATGAAGAGTATAATAGAAGGAATGATTCCTCTACTGAAATCTATCCAGATAATTTCACTGAGGGGGTAATTATCGTCTTTGTAATAAAATGACCACATCCTATTCAATAGCTAGAACATCGAATTGTTAGCCTGTGACAATATTTTTTATGTTGCTGAAAGTTCCTTCACTAAATGCTCAAATTATTTTGTTAAGTAGTCAGAAACCACCTCCTAAACATTGAACCAGACGCTGATTTCTAAAGTGTTTTCACTTCGATTAACAGAAAAATGTAAAAACCAGCAAGCTATGCTTCTACAAAATTTAAAAAAATAATTACGATCCAGTGAAAACATTGCATTCATTCTCGACGAAGACTAAAGGAGTGTATAAACAATGTACTGAATGCCCTAATAAAAAGAACAGAAAAACTAAATTTACGTGTAAAAACATATTGCATATTTTCTACTCTTCTTCCTTTTTCTTCTCCGTATGCGAATTTTACGGTAAAAACAGAATGTATACCCCTTGGGTATGAAATACCCTGCGCGTGAAGTTATAGTCGTCTTTTTAGCGCGTGAAGTGCCGGGTTAAGAAAGATTTTCAACGCATCTAAATGAAACAGGCGTCATTTGGGTGAGGAAGTTTTAATCAAACAACATAACCTCAGTAATGTTTGAAACTTTGGATCTTAAATTGGAAGGAGTTAAATTTCGACATTTCTTTTTCCCTAAAGAAACCATATATCATTAAAAGGGGTGTGTTGTAATGTGTTGTGTGGTGTAACGAAATAATTCATTTGTGGCAAGGTGGCTGTTTGATTTGATCAAATTTTTTTATTGGAGAAGACACATATCGAAACGACTTTGGAACGTGAAGGGTGGGAAACACTAACACACCGAGACAAGAAAAAATGCGTGCCGTCTGTCGGCTTCCGATTTACATCAGAGAGGGAAACCGGTTTTCCCTATTAATTTCCCCGGAGGGATTAAAACTGGAATAGGGTGATTTTATCTAGTTGGATGATTTGTACGTTATTTCTGTGTCTTATTTCAATTAAAATTTATCATCTTTTAAATTTGGCTGAAATTTGTGTAGGGCGATTCTTGATAATATTTTTACAACAAGTGAATATAACACATGCTTAGAGGTTTTCTGTTAACTATGATAGTAAATAATTTTTTAATGTTCATTCAACACCTTTTCCAATACTTTAATGATCTCTTTGAGTCAACCTCAATTTTTTACTAACATGTTTATTAATATTTCCTAAATACACAGCTTTCTAATGCATTTTTTCTGCAATTTTTTACTTCAAAAATGCTGCGAAGTTCAGTTTTTCGTTTCTGAAAATTCGAATGCTGAGAAGAATTGTCGATCGTCTCAATCGGAAAAAAAGTGGATTCGAAACAAGAACGCCCCTCAACTTCTTTTGAGAGAGATTGCTTCCACCGTGATTGAGCAAGAGACGTGCGAGAGCGACGTGGTTGAGCAAATATGCATGTTTTCGTGACTTTTCTCGAAAAACGTCGCATATTTATGCTATCAGGTCGTGTTGGTTCAGCTGGTTGTGAATCCATGTAAAGGAACGGTTGCACAACACGGGCAAAAATATTGCACATTCTGAAAACAACGTGATCTGTTTTTAGACACAAACCCTCTGAGACTCGATAATTGTCATTTCGCGCGCCAATCTCGAGTCCCGAATGTATCAGGCACCAGGTTTACATATAACCCGAAAGTATTGATGGGGAAAACTGTGCAAGAGTAGTATGAAACTTAATTAGAATACTTCAAATTTTTTTTAAGGAATGTAAATATTATTTTGTATTTTAATACTACCTTTATAAGTTTTTTTTATTTTTACTCATATCTTAAAATGCTGCTTTACACTCTGGAATAAATAATTGAATTGCTAAAGGTGTTTCGTCATCGAATTATTTTTGGATGTTAAATGATTCTAATAATTCCTGAAAGTTCTCGTACTTGAGTGGATACGTTACGGGTGGTTAAATAGTCACTTAACAATATACATAAAAGTTACTCAAAAATATACAATGTACAATCTGTCTTAATCATAGCTTAACTGCATAGGTCGCTTAAAGAGGAATGTAGTCAAAGGAAAAATAAAAATTACTTCCATATGAACATGATTCATTATACATTCGAGAAAAGTAAAAAGTAAATTAAAAAATTAAACTGTGTGGAAACTTATTTCAAATACTTCAGTTTTGAGCTTTTACAAGGATTCAAAGTTTAATGTTAACTTGTGTTTATTTGTAAAGTAATACTTTTGTGTATTTTTTTCGAACTGCTTTCTTATTTTCATAGTATATGAGATCAAATCTTAAAAATTAATTTGGAAGCATAAATGATGCTTCACAATGACTATACTCGTCTTTTATTACACTTCTAGTTTATATATATGTGTGTTTCTCTCTCTCTCTCTCTCTATATATATATATTTACATGCATATATATAATGTATGTCTGCCAATGGCTTAAAATTTCTATAGAACAGATATACAATATTTTTCAGTTAAGTGAGTAATGGTTGTAATAGAATGCAAAACAATTTTTTAGAAAATAATTAAATATAATTATGAAATGGAAAGAAAAATTGTAAAATATGTACATATATTCCTAAGAAACATACATTTTTAGTAATACACCCAACCCCTTTTTTACACATGGTCGAAACATTCCTTAGTAAACCATGCAAAAAAGAAAATCGTGCAAAAAATACTTGCGACACATGTCAAATTTGGGGTTATGTTCCTCAACTTTAAAAAATCGTGCAAGTTGAAATATTTCTTGATATTTTCCCATAAAACCATGCAAAAAAAGTAATAATAAAATCTATTGTATATTTTTATAAAACAAAAGCAATTCATTTTTATTACAAACAAATTAAAATTAGTGCGCACTGAAAATATTCAACTTATAAGTACATGCAACATATAATAATTCAAACTGAAATAAAACTACTAACCAACACCTACTCATTTCTATTTGATAACAATCGTTGACGTTTATTACGAATTGGATTAACCGTGATTGCCTAATGGCCAATGTAACGAACTCATGGCAGGCATGTCATGAGTTTGAGCCTGGTGCCGCTGAAGATCCGCCGTGCAGAGGCGGCCGATACACGTTAAATATGTCGAGGCTCAAACATTCTCCCTTTGTGTGATGCGAAAGTTAGGAGATGGGGTACCAGCTCAGGTGTCATTCTCGTCACTTGACCATGATTCAAAATTGTGAAGTCCGTCACCAATAATCCTCGAGTACTTTGAAAGTCCGACGGAAATATAACTCTCATTCTCTAACGAACTGGATCGAAAATGCTATCATGTGTTTGATTTGTTGAGCGCAACTGGCGGTTTGGATTCAAATGAAGAATTTCGTTTGTTATTAATGGCCTTATTTTTTTATTCATGTTGCTTCAATAATTTTTGATATGCTGCTGTACAAAACTTATGAAAACGTAAAAATTATACATTATAATTATATATTAAACTATATTGTTACGAAATCTGTTACTGGCGGCTTTTTTTCGGTTTCTCGTGTTGCTTATATAATTCTTGATATCCTGTTATATAAAACTGAAGAATACGTTTAAATTTTAATGGCACGCTTTATGTCAGGATCATGAGTAATAAAATGTTGTTCTATACTTGTAGCGAATTTCAAGCCCATGTTATTTAAGTCAGCTGTCAATAGCTCAACTTCACCTTCGATTGGGTAATTATCAACTTCTTTATTATTATATAAACTGCATAAATTCGATGAAATCAACTTCATCCAAAGAGCACGAATTCCAAAATTTTTTGAAGATTTGTGCAAAAACAAAAATTTATAAATTTCGCGTACCGTGCTACTTCAAAATCGTGTAAAAAAAAAAGAGTTGGGTGTACTAATTTTTTTTTTGCCCACTGTATCATGCATCAAGCTTACATATTGTGATTGAGTGATCAAATTGAGTGATGTTTTCATTCAATGGAGATTTAAGAGTAGCATTCCTATGGATTTTGACTACTGGGCATGAATTTTGACTACTGACTATGTATTGATGAGCACTATTATATGTAGTAGAAAAATAAATTCAGTTGATCTACAAAAAATATGGAATAATATACATTGTATAATTATTTTATCGTAGTTGTAATCATTAGATGTAAATTTTTAGGTATCAATTTGTATTGTTGCTGAAATTGTAAAATACAATGTAACATATAAATGGTGATTTAAGAATGTTCTTTTATAGAATAGCATATAATACGTTCTACAATATTAAAGAATATAAAATATCTTTAAGAGTTCAAGTAATAAATTTTATTACTAAATAATACTCTTATATCTGACATTTTGTCTGTGAACTTCAATCGATTATTATCATATGAATATTTTCTAGTTGTGAAGAGGATGTATTCAGTATGGAAAAAGAAATTGCTAATAGCTTCCACTTTCACAAAAAATTACAGATATATATTTCTTAACACGTCAGCATTACTAAAATTCCATAATAAGAATTACATATAAAAAGAATGAAAATCAATTAATAAGTAAAGAAAATAACGAGAATGAGAGATTTAATAACTATGCATTTCTTTGTTTGAGGCTCTAGGATGAGGATTTAAGTACACGGCAAATGTACTTATTAATGCAAATACAACAAACATGCAGCTCTGGAGTCTCAACTGAACTTCCTCGTAATAATACGACGGGAGCCTCTTTTCCTGGGATTACAGGACTATGACTTGATATTGAGCGAGAATCCCATCCGAGATTTGACCTTCCTTTAGAATGTTAATTAAAAGGTTATGTATTATTCAGATCCTTGACTACTTCTCCTCCCCTATCTCTTTGTCTGTCCCCCCTTTATATCTTTCACTCAATGCAAAGGGTCGAATTCAGCTGCTGATTAGTACCAAAGTCAGAGGAAATGTGTTTACCTATTTTAAGTGAATGTCACTTAAATATTTAATAGAAAGTTCCAAGTAATACACATTTCGCAACAGACCTTACGAATGAAGTTCACTTTAAATAATAACACTAAATTATTAAAATATTAAAACGACTTATGATCTTGTAAAATAAGTTATTTAATTGCATTTAATTTGAATAAGTAATTTAAAAATGTGTGAAGTTTAAGCTTCCTTTTTTTTTGTTGTTGTTTCTTCATTTAGTTTGAGTTTGTTCTGCTCTATCGATTCTGCATCTCTCAGTGAGTCAGTGATCGCGGTAACATAGTGGTTATTGTCTCGAACTGAAGGTCGACGTGTCATGAGTTCAAGCCCTAGTGCCCCTGGCAGAGGGTCTGATGTACGTTAAATTTCTGGAAGCTCAAAATCCTCTGTCGGCATGGAGTGGAAGCTAGGAAAGCCGGGTACTAACTCAAGTGCCGTTTTCGTCACTTGACCGAGGTTTAAAATTATGAAGTCCATCACCAATTGCCGTTGTGTTTCATTATACTGCAACGCTAATAAACACTGTACTGTTTGTACACACCTGCAAAATCGTCTTTTCTATATAGATAGTGTCACAGTTCACATCCATACGTGCACCCTTAAATATTGCAGGGTCCTTTGATCTGGCATCACTCCTAGAACCAATAATCGCGAGAGAAACACCACTCCGCCCACGAGCGTGAAACCCGGATTGAAATTCGAGGTGTCTCAGAAGAACCGCTCACCTCGTACAGAGTGAAGTGAGTTCGCTTAAAAACACCAAGGAGATTGATTGTGTATACCTCCTTCCTCCCAAAGGACAGATTCTGTAGAATTGAAATAATTAATAGCATGAATAAATTCTACTTAAAATATAAATGTATTGTACTTAATATCTGTGACGTAAATATAAAAAAATCAATTACTTACTTTCTTAAATCTCACACTACCATTAACTTTCCCGAACTAACTCAATTCTAGCGAATCCTTTTTCATTTCTTGTAGCACTTTATGCATGCAGGCGTAGAAAGAATGGGGAATGGTTCTCGTCATCTGTGTTGGATGTTTTAGGAAGGAGGTATAAACAGATCTTAGTATTGAGATCTGTTCTGTGAGTAGAAGTTAATAGTGAGATTGTCTTAAAATCTGTCAATTCTATGTGTAGGAATTATTGGGAACTCGTAAACTGGTTTTGCTAGAAGTGGATTTTTTACCCACGTGTTATTTCCTACTACCTCAAGCTGAGGTCTACTTTTATTGCACTTTTCACAAGTAGAGGAACTCTTAAATTGTATAAAAACAAGATCTATTGAAATCTCAGTCCGAGTCCCCGTTGAATGATTAACTTTTGAAGGCTGCTTCCTGCAGCGTCTTGAAGCAAACAAAACATTCATGCCTTATAAAATATTGAATTGAGATCACACTTGGCGGTACTGTTTTTAATTGAATAAAAATATTCTTAAATTTTTCATAACAATCAATAATTTGCTTCTAAAAGAAACAAATAGACGATCCTCCCATATTTAACATTCTAATATAGATTTCTGAATTGATTTTGAAATCATAAAGAAAAATGTTACATTTTTTAATGTAAACTTATTACATTTTAGTTATTGGCACATTTTTGAAACTAATCCGAGCCATGTTGTGTACAAATATTCAAAGAGTTAATGTGTTGACTGTGATTACCAATTTTGTTGTACGAAGTAGTTTGAAGTTTTTATTCTTTTAGAGGGGCTCAGGACGTAAAGTTTAAGATCGTCAATCGTGAAGCCATCGCTCGAACCTCTTAGTCTGCCAAAATGCACCATGCAAAATAAAGAGAGTTGCTGCTCGTAAATGTATCTGGACCCCACGTTTTTTGTATGGTGTCGTGAAGAAATTGGGCTCGGGTGTTCCCATCGTCATCTGATGAGGATTTTAAAGTACAACGTCCATTTTTTGTACCCCTTGTGTACGTTAAAAGGGATTTTATATCCAACTATTTTGGTGAACTATCTGAATAATTTTGAGTGACCTTTGTTTTTCATTCATTAAACTTTTTTTAAGGATGGAAAATATTCGCTTCTCGAGGGTGAGACTCCCCGAAGCCGAGAGTACCCAATTCATGTTTCAAAATGACGCATGACATCAGACAGAATTTCACTTGGTCATAATTCGGTCAAAATAAAATAAAAATCTTAAGAAAAATCCCCCTATTAAAAGTTTATATAATAATAATTATGAAATAATTGGCTTTTTATAAAAATTAATTAATTAGTTCCCCCATATTCCCTTGTTTCTATAAAATAACCCCACTTTTAGCTAAAGAATAGCTGAAATTGTAAAAGTAGAACGATAGTTGTTGGAAATAGCAGAAATATCTAATAATTGCGAGAGATGGGTTCGAAGCTCCCTTAAATCACGCGACATCGTACAGTGACGTACACCACTAAGGGAGGAGATTAGGGGTTCGAACTCTCAAACCAACCCCCTAGCTCCAAATCTTCGCGCTTGCATCTACGTGTTTTTAGAATGTAACCCTCTTCCATAAGAGAGGTCTGTGTACGCCACTGACATTGTGTAAATTGATGGGGCAGTTGAGTTAAAAAATTTTCCTGTTTATGGGAAGAGAGTGAATTAATTCAACCATTTCATTTGACTTTAAACAATGATTTCGGTAAAAACAAAACTCCCCATGTAAAGAGGCTGTCGATATCCAAAATCTTCACGTTGAACGAGTGTGGAAGCTGGAAGAGTGAGCTTTCAGCTTAGGTGTCATCCCCTTCACTTGATTTATAAATTGAAGAGACCCGTCACTAAAAATTTTGAAGTACGAACATATTAAAAAGTCAGTAAATTAATAATCGATATGTGTAAAAATCGATGCGTGTTTTGATTGCAGATATTTTTGTGCATTGAAATATAATATAGCTTGCGACCCAAATAAAAATAAGTTATACGTTGGTGTTAAAAGTTACAAGAATTTTTAGATTTTGTCGATTATTTCTAGAACTACTGGACAAATTTTGATTAAACTTGGTATGTATATCAGACTGGTAAAAAGCAAAAAATAATAATAATAAACATTATTTAACAGTTAAAATACACGCGCATGATCGTGCGTAGCACTCATCGAAGTCGGAAGGTATTAAACAGCAGTTGTAGAATATAACAAAAAAAAGGTTAACATTTATCTTAAATCTGTTTATCTTAAAAATGTTTATCTGTTATCTGTTTATCTTTATTTGTTTACCTTAAAAATGGTCCCCCTTTTTAAGATAAACAGGCCTCACACCGTGATTTTATACCGGAAATAAGGGAATGTATGATTTCCTGTGGCAATTAATCCCCCTAGCTCAGCAACTCCGTTTTCATATCTTGGACGGTTCTCGGAGGAGAGTCGTGAGTTTAAATTGCCCTCCCCTGAGCGACCCAGGAATGCTCTATACGGATAAGGCCTGAAGATGTAACTGGGCAATATATTCGGCGAATATCCTCAATTTTCCAGAAATTTGTGAACCGGATGAGCTCTATCTCTGTCTCGCATTGTCATCCATTGCAATAAAATCAGGGCCAGCTGTACCAGTGAAAAGGCGAACATAGAGCTCAAAGACCTCATTCCTATATCTCACAGCAGTCACCGTGCTTCTTTCAAAGATATGATGGTGTGTGCTGTCATCCTGTGGGATGCTTACCCACACCATCAAGCTTCCACAACCGTAAGGTTCCATTTCTCGGACATTGGAAGGAATGTAGCGCGCGTCCCTGGTTCTCCCCATATTAAAGTACGGCAAGAATATAGGATGAGGATGCCAACTCCCCAAATTTTTACGTCGAGTCAGTGGTAGATTTAACAAGCATTGGCATCTCTATATGGCGGTTTGTCATTGGGACTAAACAGGGACGACGACCACGAAGTTCTCGGCCATGACCCTTCAGCTACCACGGCCTTGTTTTGCCTCGAAGTGGGACATGAATAACCAATCAATCAGTCCATTATTCTGTACGACAGAAGTCAGAGAAGGGAAACAAGATTTAAATCCAAGAAACTTTACGTGAATATCACTGATCACGAAGTTCTATGTGAATACGATTTAAAATATTTTATTTAAAGATAAAAATTTTTAATGATGCTAGTTTAATTTTCCAAATGCCCAGTTCTATGTGATAGTGTTTTCGCATTTCATTTTCGTTTCTACAGTCGTATGGTAATGGCCAATAGTTTTGTAAACTCCAATATACGGTTTGATTCACATGGTTGGTTTTGGTTTGGTGCAGTGCCATTACAATATTACCCCGAACTTACGCAATACTGGGATTAAGTGATAACTGCATGCCGATTTAGCGTAAGTCGGAATATTTCCCATATAAATATATAGAAATTAATTTTAGTTGGGGCCGGAAGCGAAAGAAAATAAAAATATTTAATTAAATTTTAGATAACACAAATACAATGTTGCAAATACAAGTTATTTTAAAGTAGAAGGTTTCATAAAATCTAAAAAGTATTCTGCCGGCTCAAAGAGATTTTTTTTTTCTCCCGCAAAATTTCCTGGAAGCATGCTAAAATATTTTTTTTTGGAGTATGCATTTTCTAAAATTTGCAACCCTTTTTCAATACAACTGAGGCCTGTCAAGTTACTAACCGTCATTCGTTATTCTGAGTGAACTGGGTCTAAAAACTGAAATTCTCTCTTCAATGCCTTGCTCCTGCATTTCTATGCGTTCATTAACTGCCAGTTCCTGATTGTGGGAATCCAGCAGTTCCAGAACCTCCTCACTATCCAACTCAGAATTTATTTGACCGGGAAATTCGACTTCTTCAACCAAATGACCAATATCATCAGGCTGGGGCACTGATTCAGCTGGAGTTTTAATGATTTAAAAAAAAACAACCCTAAAATTGACGAGATTTGAAAATTGCGTAACTCCGAATTCGCGTAATTCGGGGTAGCGTAAGTTGAGGCGTTGCTGTATTTGAAATAATATAGACACACCTACACACAACTGCGAATTAAATTATACTGGGTTCAAAGTCCGCATGTGATATGGTGTGGATATTTGGAGAGGGAGTTCAAATATGTCTTAGACATTTTTTTCTGGTCACAGAATTGAAGTTTAAAATCTTGAGAACTTTATCCAATAATCTTCGTTCAATTTCAAATGGTTGCTAATTTAAGAATTTTTACAATGAAATAATTCCCTATCAAATGTTTAAAATGAGAAAAACACATTAATAGAATCCATTGAAAAAAGGGCTTTTAATTAATTGTTAGAGAATGAATTTCTGGAGCTGATGGTTTCGCGAAGGAATTAACTACACAATTCAATTTCATAAATGAATTAAATATTATTTATCTTTCAGTTAATAACTAGAGCGACTGTGTGAAATAATTTTTCTCAAAAACAGATAAGTGTTTTTTCTCTGCAGTTTGTTACTTGATTAATGAAGGGCCATAAAATGCATGGCAAATTAATTAAGTTGCTCTTAACTATATTTAATTAGATGATGTGTAACTTTATTCCCAAACGTTCCTTCTTTACTGCTCTGGTCGAGTTTTTTGAAATAGTTAATAAAGAAAGTTTTTTTAGGAGAAAGGAAGAGCATATGAAGGAATCGCGTACTTTTGATCTGTAGTTGTTATTTAGATAATGTTGTCAAAATGTATTAGAAGAATGATAGGAATATTATATCGCTGTATAAACTGCTTCCGCCTAAATACTCTTGAATCGATAAGGAATTCAAAGGAAAATGAATTCTTTTAGTTTTTGTTCAATATCCATCAGATTCAGTGGGAAAAAAATCCCTAATATATGTTTATATATATTAGTTACAATACTTCCTGAAATAAATTCATAATCCTCTGATATATTATATATAACATATTTCCCCTTTTAATTTTATTTCCCCCTCACGTTTGAATTGCTACTTCAAATTTAATGTTTAAAATAATTGTTTCCGAATTTTTATTCGCATGTATTAAAAAAAGAATTTGGCATAAGGAAATTATTTATTAAATAATAAAACATTTTTAAAAAAAAATTTTTAAATCAATTTTTTTAGTTTTTTTTTTTTTTTTTTTGAAAAAAAAACCACATTTTAGGAATATATATTTTTGTAGTTATGGAAATTTTATAAGTTATCCAAATAATCAAAAATCCACTCGCGATTTTTTTATGACTAGTAAAAATGTAATTTTAATTATTGTAGTTCCCAAAGTAAAATCACCGCAAGGAAGAATGATTTGAATATTAAAGAATAATTTTGATTAAAATGTGTGTGAATATGATTAAAAGGTTTTTTACTTCTTGAACTGACATTTGACCATGGTTCTTTGGGCTCAATTTGCCAACTTCCCCGCCATATTTTAAATGTTCAATGCAAGTAACAAATATCATATAGCATTTTGCTGAAACAGAAAACGAATCCTGGTGTGCTTTTCACTTTAATTTCGAAATAAAGTTAAATTGTAAAAAAAAAAATTTATTTTAAAAATTAATTTTTTATAATATTTTTTGAAATTGAATTATTAACATTATTTTTGCGTATTTCTTAGGTCAAAATGAGTTGAAAATTGAAACTAATTGGTTCATTAATACTATCACACTATACTTAGGAACATCCAATAGGGGGAATTAGTGTTAACTAAAAAATTCTGCTTGAAATACTATGTTGCCGAATTTTTTAATTTCATAAAATAATTTTCCAAAACATATTGAAGACGGAGAAATATCGCAATCATAGGAATTAACTCAACATTGTTTTAACATAGATTCTAATGCACGATTTGGGATCACTTTTTTGTTTTTTATACCACATTACATACATACCATTGTCAAAAATTCCATGATTTCTAAATCGTTGTTGAGGATTTGATAATAGAATTAATATCATTCATACCCTTCTTTTAAAAGCCCGTAGATCAGTGATTCTCAAAGTGTGGGCAGCACCTCTTAAAAAAAGAGGGGTGTGGGGATAACCCTATATGGAAGGCGCGAGTACATTAAAGATTATTTAAAAAAATTATTAATGTACCGAAAGGAAGCAAAACAAAATACATTCTGACATAATAAAAAATAAAATACACGCCGCATATTTATTAAAGTCTGTTCCAATTTAAAAATTAGGAAGAAAAAACATCATCCTACTTACATTATTATTTAAAAGTTGTTTTTTTCAATGGGGATGCGCATTGGTATTTTAAACTTTTGCAGACCAAGTTCATTCCCCAGGAGCTGGTATCACTTTTTATCGCTACACCCTATAGGCGATAGCAATTACAGCAAGCAATTTTTGACGCCCAGTCTTCTCTACAGAGAGAGGCTCCTCAGATCATGGCGACGCGAACAAGTACTGGGTTTTAATTTTGCCGAGAGCATTCAAGCCAAACAGACACTCTAGGGATCTTTTACATGCCGCATAATCATACGACATGGCCGGAGGATTTTCTGCATCATGAAAATCCCCGACTTGGGCCGGGGTCGAACTCGCAACCTTGGGTGCAGAAGGCAGCGACAAACCAACAACCGACAACCCAGCCGGCTTATTTAAATATAACTTACTTAAAACATCTATTATACTTAAAAGCAACACGTACAAAATTTAATACTTATCTCGATAATTTGTGCGGTTCATATTTAAAGTCGTATTGTAGCTTTAGCATTAAGGTACATTATTATTGCATTAAATACATTGCTATTGTATGAGGGGAGGGGGCATGAGATGAAAATTACGATTGAAAATTGAGTAGTAAATATTGAAAGTTTCTTGGAAAGTTAAATCAAAATATTTTTTAACAAGTAGATTTACTTTAGCTGCTTTTTACTGAGCCTAGGCAATCCAATGGGTAACATTTATTAGTTGATCCTTAGATTCATAATCATCCTATTTTGATATCCAGGCTAACGAGAACTGAGGTTATTTTCGAAATGAATTCTTTTGAAAATGTGTCTCTGTCACGCGAATAACTTTTTCACTTTTTAGTGAAATCCTCATTAAAATATGCACTTGGCTCGATGGGATCGTACTTCAGTTAAAATTCAGTTTCATTGTTTTTAACAGTAAATGAAAGGAAAAAATAAACTCCGGATTCTAACTGATTTTTTAGTTTAAGAAGTTAGAAAGAAGGGGGGGGGATTTGTTTTAAAATATACTGTAGTAGTCACCACTTATAAAATTTTTGTTGAAGTCATTTAATATTTAGCAATGAAGATTCTAACTCATTTGAACAAACCTAAAAGTAACAAACAATGCACATCTTCCGAATGTGAAACAGAAAAAGAAAAAAAATTAAGTCACGAAATCAATTTTATTTTCCCTTCGAAATGAGTGGGGTTTAAAAAGAAGTTCAAGAAAAAAACTACTTTTTTCCCTGAAAAGAAGATGTAATGAAAAGTTGGTTTTGTTGAAATCCCTTCTTCTACTTTATAACAAACACTTGAGCTAATTAGTAGTTTCTGCTCTTCAAACGACTTATTTAAAGACTTAGAAACTTTTCTTCTTTGTTTGTGATGCTTTCAAAAGAAAAGGTGAATTGAGAAAGTTTTGTGAATGTTGATGCGTTTTGTGATTATCATTGTTTGAAAAAAATTGTTTGTTTCTTTTATACAAAGAATTCACTATTTGTTTCGTTTAGTGTTAATACAATCTATTTTGCCTCTTCTTTCACGATACACAAGCGGGTACAAAATATTTCCAATGTCAAAAAGTTGAAATGGCTATCCTTTTAAAAAATAGAGAAATAATGTTTAATACAAAAATATATATTTCCCTAATAATGTTGAGTTTTTTGTATTTTTTTTCCATTTAATTGCGTCAAGCAAATTTTTATTAAAAAATAACAGAAAGAGATAAACGGCAGCTCTTTCGAATTTTAAATGTAAAAATATTGCATTGGCTTGGTATGAATTTATTTAAGTGAGCGAGTAAGTAAATATTAACCTCGCCCTTTTAAGCTACACGAGAGCTTTGGACGACGGATCTCGTAATTTTGAACCATGGTCAAGTGACAAGGATGGCACCTGAATTGTGTGTGTGGTATCCCCTTGTCCTAAATTCCACATCACACCAACGGGAGGACGTTTGAGCCACGACAGAGTTAAGGAACATCGGTATCCTCGACACGCCTATAGGAGAGGGCCGAGCATATCGAAAAATCGAAAATAAAAGATAAATAATAATAATAAATAAAAATAATCGTAATAAAAAACTAAATATATATTTACACTGATATAATATACTAATAAATGTTTCAGTACTACACAATGTATTTGATAATTAATCTCGCAATACTAAGTTAATAACAAGTTTAATAATTACCAGTGACCCTATATATAGGGTTATCATACATAAAATTATATTAAAAATTTAATACTTGCCGGTAATTTCTTACGATTTATAATTAAAGTCGTATTGTAGTTTAGCGTCAAAGTATATTATTGAATCCATTGCATTGTTATTATATGGAAGGGGGGGGAGGATGCGATGAAAATTATGACTGGAAATCGGGTCGCAAATATTGAAAGCTAGAGAAGCAATGCATTAAACAGAAAAGTTTGCGATGTTCAGTTAAGCTACACACTAAAATCCGGACACTAGTTATTATTAGATTTATTAGGGTGGAACCACTTTTCCAAATCCTCGTGTCCTTCACGACTTTCCTAAAAACTCATCTTGTCACAAATCATTCATTTTTTTTATATCATTTTTCCCAACCGAGACATGCCTAGCTTCCTTAATCATGTTCCTGTGATCACGGGAAAGACTTGT
This sequence comes from Trichonephila clavata, assembly GCA_019973975.1. Taxonomy (NCBI): domain Eukaryota; kingdom Metazoa; phylum Arthropoda; class Arachnida; order Araneae; family Nephilidae; genus Trichonephila; species Trichonephila clavata. The sequence goes on along the minus strand of BMAO01002809.1, from coordinate 54,095 downwards.
GAGATGCAAGTGTAAATCACTTCTCTCTTCCCCAAAGAGGGAAAAGAAATCAGATTGGGAAGAGGAAGATACATCTATCATCTTTTTCCTGCAGCTTTCACTTTTTTGTCACAAACTTCAGCCCGAGCTATAGATCAAGCGAATCGCATTCAGTCCTCCTCCGAGGCGAGTGACCGAAACCGAAACCAAACTCATTCTTCCAGAGGGAGGAGGATGGATGTATCCTCTTTTTCCTAGAGGCCTCGTTTGGGGAAGATGGAACGAGGGATAAAGAAAAGAATCCAGAAGAGAAGGCCGAAGAATCAATCAATACTTTATCACTTGGGTAACCTTTCAAAATAAAGCGACGTACACCCCGGACCGCCACGGGGATCGATAGGATCCAGGGGTTTTCACGAGGGATAGCCCTCGTGAAAACGATCTTAGGTGCGTGGGTGTCTCTCAACCCCTTCCTGTCTTGTTCTTTCCGTCGTCATAGGTATATCGATTGTATCGGTTCTACGTAGAGAGAGATAAAAGAAAAAAAGACCCCGAATAATGTTCCATCGTTTTGACAGAGTAACGATCAGGCCCATCAAGGAAGAGGTCGTCATAATAGCTCCACCAGCTGCCACATCCGAGAATTGTCCTTTTATTCTTCGCATTTGCAGAAGAAATAATCCTATACATCTGCTTTAGAACGCAGTTTTTGTTGAAAGGAGGGACAGCACTTGTTGCGATAAGCAAGGAATGATATACAGCAATTGCTTCGTTTTTAATCATTTGTGTACTTCCTTGAGTTTTTACCAGAAAGTTTTAAAATTCGTACTTTGGACAGAAAAGACTCTCTCTCTGCTCATTTGTCCGCAGTTCTAACCTCTTGCTCACACAATGGTAATAAAATATGTAAAGGGTTTCGAACCGAAATTTTTTTCGTTCCGGTTCAACTGAAAAATTACATATATATCGGTTAAGTTCTGACAAAAATAAAACGTTTTTCGGTTCAGTTCCAAATGAATAATTTTATTTTATGTATATCCGTATCTTAAAACACCTAGTTCATTCAATTGAATTAAATTGGCGTTGTACCAGTGGTTTCAAGCGAAACTCACACAGAAAAGTACTAGTGAACATCAAAACAAGAAATCGAGAAGCAAAGTACATGTAATGAGGATAATTATATAGTTGACATTAAAAATACCTATAGGTTGGTTACAGTAACAAAATGACTGAAGATATATCGAAGCGAAATAAACTAATATTTTTTCAGTTTAGTTCCGGTTTTCGTTCCAACCAAAATAACGATTTTTTGGGGTTTTCAGTTCAGTTTGGGTTCGGAAACCCCGAGTACAAGGACTTGTTCTTAAATTCGAGGAAAAAATGTTGAATCCGTATCTTTGTATACTAAAATGTATCTAAAAATAATTCGGAAAAGAGAGTTTTTGTAATTGTTAGTTTGTCTCTTTAAAGGAATATTTCATAATGTCTTAAAATTAGAACTGTGCATTCAGTTTTTGTGTTAAATTATACATTTTTGTTTTTACAATTCATACAAAACAAAGTAAACATTGAATATTTCACAAAGCATTGAAACTGACAAGACATTATATTGATGTCCTATAAGCTAAAGGATGTTAAAAGACTAAAATTTCTACAGATAGTAAACTATTTTCTTCATAATACTGCCATCGTCTGGGACGCAATAACAGTCTTAGCGCTGGAAAAGTGAAATTTTCTTAAATAGTTATTGTAGTTTAAGTCATACACCAAATGTATCTAATCTATCTAAGAGGCCTCGTGTAGCTGAACAGTGGGACGTTAATATTCACTCACTCACTATCTAAGAGGTCTCGCATTATTAATGCTCTGTTTAGACGTTTGAATCACACATTTAAAGTTAAATAAAAAGACAAAATTTTTACTTATTATGTTTTGCTTTAATGAATATTATAATGTTATTCTTTCTCAGAAAATTCCAAAAGCAGGATATTTCCGAGCTCAAATTTCCTTATCAGGTAATATTATATATATCAGAGAGATGTAGCTCGTTTTTTAATTAATTCGAGATAAAATTCATGTGGAGATTCTTAAATATAAAAAAGTTATATAGAGAGGCTTTCAATTTAATCATAATTTAATTTTAGAATATCTGATATTTTAACTGAAAATGGTGTTTTGAAGCTATATTAAAAATACATATTTTAACGTTAAAATATTAATTGACGATAACGAATGAGGAAATTTGTATTACTGAATTACGCTGTTGACTTTGTGTGTAATTCAGCTATTTTTAAGTCTCCTAAATGAGTCTGCGCGTCTCTTGTTCCGGCGGGCATAAAAAGTTTTACGTTTTTATTTTATTATGCTCAAATATAGGCTAGTTGATAGGTAAGTGAAGCTAATTGGAAGATTGTGTGACAAAAAGAAAGATGAAGAATCAAAGAAATACGGAAGGAATACTTTTAACATGCAGTTGCGAATATGTTTGAGTAAACAAACTTGGATGAGGAGTTCTGTCGCAAGAGAAACATTTTCTCTAAGTGTATATTGGTTGCTAAGTTTCCGATGGTTTTAGGTTAAGGAATCAGAGTAATACATTTAAACAATGAGACTTGTAAAGGTTGACATAGCATCCAAAAATATTTTCGTAAATTAATTTCAAGTTTATTTAAAGTGTACAAATTTAATCCGGGCGATTTTAAGGATTGGCTCGATTCTTGTGACGTCACGGTCACATGACGGATACGATCTAATGCTATCAGCAAAGCCATTGTTTCTCAAAGTGTGGTACGCATACCCCCAGGGATACGGAAAGAGTTTGGTGGGGGTACGTGTTGCACCGGAGTTTTGTTGAGGATATGCACTACATCTAATTTTATGTTCTAATGAGTCGAATCAAGACAGATTTGTGAAGAGTGAGATGGTCTAGTGTGAACGGAGTGAATATATCACATTTCGCTACAGAGACAACGTATTTCATCAGTTAATGGCTTCTCCAGATGCATGTGTATATGAAAAAGTATAAGAAGAGTACTTTTTAACATCATTCTGATTGCAAATGTGCATTTTTTATGTGTATTCGGTTTTAAAACAGAAAGAGTTCTGAACTGCACATCTTGCCTTTTTCAACTTCATATTTGTGTGAAGTTGCTTTTTCAGCATTTTTAGAACTAAGTCGAAAAAAAAAGAACAGACTATCGGATGAGGAACCGCATCTCAGATTAAGATTAACAACTGGGAAACCAAATTATGACGATCTGTCATCTCAGCACAAACAGTTTCATCCTTCTCATTCATCCAAATAAATATTATTTATAATATAACTTTTATTTATATTTTATTATCAATAATTTTATTTCTCTTTTGTTATTATTTTGTGTGTGTCATAAAAAATAAGTACATTTTAATTGTTATTAAAATACACCCATTTTTTTGATGAAGATAATCAGCATTACGAAAATTATAGAAGGGGTACACATGAGTAAAACACATAAAAATAAAATAATTCCTCTTTTTTAAAAAAAAAAAAATCTATTTTGTATTAAAAATAGCAAAAGAAAATAAATTTAAAAGAACTGAGACTGTCCTTATCGTACTACATCATTATCTAACTGCTATATAGCATAGTTGGAAATTGCATATAGAATTTAATTTTGCAGCAACAAATTCTCTACTAATGCCAGTTTTGACTCAAAAGAAAAATAAATGATTACGTCATGTCACGTGAGCCTCATGAATTGCGAACATTGAGAGTTAGATTCAAATTCATTTTATTCAAGAGTTACACTTTACCTATTGGCAATTGACATTGATTTTAATTCACAATGAATTGGGCATCTGTAAATTCGTCCTTCTGTGATTTCAATTTCCTTCAGGTTGGCAGTAAAGGGCCATAAGAACTCATTATTTAATTAAACATCGCCGGCTAGGAAGTTATCGATTGGGAGTTATTGCACATTAACATCTTAAGGAGAGACCAATGGAATCTTAAAAGCTTAGAAGTTATCGCTAAATGATAAACAATTTTTTTACTGATATTTTCCTAATAGTGATTACTGTTAATAAATCGGAGAATTTCGAAATTTCTTTTTGAAATATTATAATTTTATATGGAAAAGAAACATTTCCTAAAAAAGTAATTTTCTTAATTTTTGCAATAAATTTATGCATTGAATCAAATAATTTTCCAACTAATATTTAAGCGTTTTTTGTAGAAACGTGGAAAAGAAAATTATCTCAAAAATTTGAAAATAAAAGAGAAGACATTTAACCTGAAGCATATAAAGAAATTAGAAAAGAAAAAGTTACTATTGGTTCGTTATTTCAGCTGAAAGAATATATATATCGTTACGAATATTGTGTAATAAATGCTTAAAATAGTGCAAGCATTCATTACACAAAATTCGTAACAATATGTGTGCGCGTGTGTTTTTTAAAAACATTTTGCTGTAACAATTCCGTGTTAAAAATATATGCAAGACAATATTTGCTTTGTACACTTCAGTTTGAACTATTATTAAATCTCCAGGTAAGAATTGCTTACATTTAGCGATCACTTGGAATAAACGTATCAGTACATTATCTTTAGAGTTTATTTTGGATGAGTTTGGGTTACTTGAATAAAATTTGCTTGCATTTATTTTCTTCAGGTTATTTGATATTAAATATGTTTTAGTTAGAACATGAAATCTTTTCAATATAACGGAAATATTCAACTGACGTATTGATTCGATGTGGTTGAAATAATTCATATTTATTTAGATTTTATTCAATATTTATTTAAATAAAACTTAAATAGTTTTCATTATATATTTTAATTATATATTTTCATTATTTAAATTTTACTATTTGCTTTGACTAGTAGTCCTCACGTTGTTTTAGAATGCAAAATTAATTTTTCATAACATAAATTAGATAAACATCTTTTTGTATCACTTAAATCTTTTTAAAAAATTTAAGTGTCGGAGTTTAAAGCATGCAATTTATTCAGTCACAGGTTAATCATTATACACTATAGTTTCAAATTAAATTTCATTTCCGCATAAATATATGAAGAGAAGGAGGGGATTTAAATTGTAATAACTTGAAAGTTTTTTTAAAGATACACTCCATACAAATATAAAAGTAGCAGCACAGTGAAAAACAGAACGATATCCAGATGCTTTATACCTTCTCCTCTTTAAATACTTATATCGGATGAAATATTTAACTGGTTTCATTCAAATTTGTATACAATGTGGAATATTTTAAAACTTTCATTTTTGAAGAAACTGAAAGTGAACTTATTTCCGCCTCCCATTTTTAATGTGAATTGAAGCGCGCTCTCTTCATGTAACTAGAGACAAAATATGCACTCGAACTGCTACATGGCATTCACTGATGATGGTTTTTGAATTCTTTTGGAATTCGGTGCGGAAAATCATCTTCGAATAAAGTGTCAGACAAACATGAAACGTAAGAGATCATTTCCTCGCCTGTCTGCGTCTCGCGCGATGTCTGAATAAATATGTCCGCCCAGGGTGTCAGGTGACAATATTTTACCGAACGTAATATTTCTCCAAGAATATCTCGACGACGGCGCAAAGTAAAATTCGATTATTTACCATCTTGGAGAGAGAGGGGAAAAGACGTAGTGTTTGATTATTTGAATGGAAGCTAATACACAAAACCTGCGCGTGTTTCGAAATCTATGTGCGGCTTTCGTTTTTTATTTCGTATTCCCCCGCAATATTATTCATCATATATTTTAGAATATAATCCAAATTCAGAATGATTTTTCAAATGACACTACTCTTCTCCCTTCCCTCGAATTTTTTTCCACCATTCGATGAGGGGAAAAAATAGAACTTGATAATATCTTGCCTTTATATCCATTCAATATTATTTCTCCTTAAAATTTCGAAATAATCAAGTAATAGCTTATTTTTTACTTTAACGTTAAAGGTTGAAAACTGTATACTTGGCATTAAATTACAATTGTCAAAATATACAATACATTATATTTTGAGAGGGAAAAATAATTGTTCGATTAAAAATGTACATCGTGGAATTTGTAAACAATTTAAATTTTCTGGATAGAAAAATCAAAACGTTCCTTTCTGGATATAAATTCTAAGTTTCATTTGTATCTCTTTCCTTATGTAAAATTAGCTGCAATATGTTCAGACTTCTTTGCTGCTCAAGGGATACATTTTTAAAAGAATAAAAAATAAATTGTTTCTGTAAAGAAAGATATTAGTAAAACGTAGGAAAAAACTTATTCAATGCTTTAGTAAAACTTGAATTTGTCATATATTTAAAATATTAAATAAAATTTAAATTGAAGAAAAATATAGTATTTTTATTAAATAGTCCTTGTGTTTCAGTGTTAAAATAAATACCTCTTTGAATAACCCTTCTGGCATTATGGAAAATTTTAAAAAGTAATAAATAAATAAAACATTTTTTTTCAAAATATTAACCATTCATTATGTTCAGAAGAAAAAAAAAACAGATGTATAAACTTCGTTAGAAATTGTTAATTAATGTTATTTCTCTGTATGTGTGTCGGTGGCAGGTTACAGATTATTTACCGTATGCTGAGGTATTATTTTAATTACAAATAATTGCTGCTCTAATGCAAATATTTTCGATATTACTGAATTTTGTTGTGGGATGATATTTCTATATATATTTGACAGGCACCAGGCCTGCTGGTTAAATGAGGAGGGCATCATCTCTAAAAAATACTTCTTTATTCTGCTGGAATCATCTAAAATCCAACATGATGGCTCTTTGGCGCGCAACCGAGTAGAACAATAGACAGTAATTCGACAAGGAGTCACCAGCTAAGCCTTTTCCAGTACGCGTTCTTCTTCAGCCTTCGCTGCACCTTTAAATAGGCTTATTTACCCACAAATCCTTACGCGATGGTAAAGAGTTCGCTCTATTTTTATTTATTACTCACTTAATTTTAAAGCTAATCTTTTCAAACCTGACATATATATATACGAGGGCTGTTCAAAAAGTATCGAGACTGAATTTATTATGCAAAAACATACATACATAAACACGTTTTGAGTCAATCTCCTTCGAAATATGCTCCATTGGCAGTAACACACTTGGCCCAATGATGTTTCCAGTCCTCGAAACATTTCTGGAACTCAGACTTTGGGATGGCCTGAAGTTGCTGTGTCGAATTCTGTTTTATGGTTTCAATGTCCTGAAACCGGTGTCCTTTTAAGGTGTTCTTGATCTTGGGAAAGAGGAAAAATCAGCACCACTGCCTTCACTTGTGCAATCTTGTCCTCATTGCGAGAGGTGGATGGGCGTCCAGAATGGGGATCACTGTTCACTGATTGACGACCCTCCTTGAATCGCCGGAACCATTCGAAAACCCTTGCACGACTCATTGCCTTATCTCCAAATGTTGTTTTCATCATCTCGTAGGTTTTGGTGCCCATTTTACGGAGCTTAAAGCAAAACTTGATACAGATTCGCTAATCCGTGTTTTCCCACATTTTCTTTTTTCGACGAACGCACGCAAACACTCCACGTGAAAGAAGTCAGTGTGACTGAACGGCGCGCTGTACAGACCTGCCGAATTTTGTGAGACAAGGTGAAATATGCACGTGCATGATGCGCACAGTCCCTCCGCTGGGGGTTTTCTCGAATAAATAGAATAAATTCAGTATCGATACTTTCTGAACAGCCTTCGTATATATATATATATATATATATATATTTGTTTTCAAATTAAATTTAAATAATACTAGATAGGTGTAACCTCTGTCCACCTAACCGCGGATCAATCTCCTTTGTACAAATTATACAACTGGTTATACTCATTGCTCTAATTGTAAAATTGTAATTTACATGCATTATGTTGTTCTATTTTTATTTCAATATATTATAAGCAGTTTAAAGGTAACGGTCAAGTTTTCATCTTCACATTTTAATTTATACTTCAGTTTGGTCCCTACTCAAAAACAATGTTCCTATTTATCTTTTCCTCTAAATTGTACTCGGCTCTTATTCCGTCTTGGCTTGTATAAAAACTCAGGCCATACTCTTGATCTTGGTTTTTATTTTTAATTTCATACAAAGTTCTGTATTTGTTGGCATATGGATTTTTATTCATAATTAGCGGTAAAATATTATTTCATCATCACGTCTAACTATTTTAGCACATTCATGCAAAGCCTCACCATCATCATAAATGTAAAATTTATCCAATCTGTGGTTACGTATATTTATATATAACCACAGTTTTTCTTTATTGGACAGATTTATTTAGTTATAGCATCACGAAAAACTTTTTTTTTTATATAAAGAGATTTAACTTTAACTGTAATTAAATTTTTAACATTATTTGTTCTACTTCAGTTGTTCGTAAACTTTTCCCTACAATTAGTTATAGTGTTGTTTAAGGAAATACATTTTTAGAAATACGTGTCACTATTTCAGAACGCCAAAATATAATTGAGATCATATAATCCTGTGGTGATACTTAAATTATTTTAAGATATTTTTGAGAGCTTGGTCAGATATTTTCACTTAAAAGTTAAAAACGCACAATTATTATTGCATGTCCCCAAAACGTATCCACAATAGGGGTCGGGGAAGGGTCACAAAACATTTTTTTCCTCAAAATTTCAAAATTTATCTATGCGGAAAAGATGTTTTTTGGTATATAAATGAAAGGAAAAGTAAAATAAACGAAAATAATTTTTATGTTAAGTACAGTTACAAAGGGAATGTCTCCTCACATAAGCATGGGGCGGAATTTAGGAGAGTGAAATTCTAGCTCAATTCTGATCCTCGTCATCTGACCACAGTTCAAAATTACAAGGTTCGTCTTGAATATTCTATGCACAGCTTCAAAGTAAAGGGACACAAGGTATAATCTTGATGAAGTAAGATCGTTCTAATATTTGACTAACTTTCTCAGTATTTCCATTATCACCCCCTCACTCTTTACTTCAATTTGCTTAACGTACTCAATCTCCTTAGCATATCGCGTTTACTCTTGTTAGAATGTGACAGTTAAAACTTGTAATAACATCAAATAAAAACTGAGAAATTTCAAATGGAAACTGTTAAATACCCTACCTTTTTTACGAACTATTCTAAAATTCTTGAAAACTTAATAAACAGAATTTTGGAAAAACTTAAAATGTGAGATTTTGACGCGACATTGCGTTATTTTTTATGTATTAAATATTTATTTTATTATATTTTATTTTAAAATATCGATTAATATAGCAAGTTTGCCAATTTTTTTGAAAAAAAAAATATTTCATTGATTGATACTTTTCACCTTTTAAAAAGGCTGTACAGAGCCAGAAGAATCTTATCCCCGAACTCAATAACAATACGATGGAAGAGGAAAAAAGAGGAATGGGAACTACAATCGGAAATTGCGATCGAAAAGTTTACGCGCAAAAAAGTGAAAAAGAGTATAGATATATATATTTTATTTTCTTCGCCATCGTTCCTAACTTGGGTCAGAAACTGAATTTTCCTTGACTTTTATTTTCTGTAGAGAAAGGAAGTGCTACTTGAAGAGAGAACGAAAATCCCTCACTTTTTTCCCTTCTTTCTTTCTTCCTCTTCCTCTATTTATCTTCAAATTTTTATTTCGCTCTCAGAAAGTTATTTCGGGTTAGAAATGACGTCAGTTGTCACCTCTGTTTACTTTAGATGGGCGATGTTTCCATCGGGGGAGGCGCACTTTTATATTTGACACTTTTTTTCCTGCCGGTCCCAGTGACATTAAGCCTTTAATTCGGCCGTGGTCCTGGCCTCTCGAGGATCGAAGACAGCTTGAATTTATTTGTACAAGCGATCCCTAAATTGTCACTCTACGAAGAAGGCTAAGTGACGGGCTTAAATGTAAACTATTTTGCAATTAGAGTCAACATTAGTTCAGACGCAAAATCCAAACTTTGACAGAAAACTTGAACACAGAACGTAATTTATTTTTCCCTTTCATGCGTTAAATGTCCAACGGCAATCTTTACAACGGAATGGAAAATATTTGAGGAACCAAGCATATGTATTATAAAATAATTATATATATATACAATTATGTGTATTTCTTATACCTTTTGTAAAGCATTTTCCTCTTAACCACATTAATCAGAAATTTATCAGAACAATCAGTCAAAAAATATTTTTAAACATGTATTGGAAGAAAAATCACTACTCTTTCTTCTTCTAATAAAGCACATTTTTTCTAGTTAGCATATGTAATTTGTAATTTTTATTTTAGTTCGCAATTTCTCTAAACTGTAAAGTCTTAAGACACGAAAAAAAGACTTTTTAGGAAAGAAAGAAAGTGAAGATTTGGAGCATTTGTATGAACACATACTATAAAAATAAGCATTTTAATTGGAGATAATTAATTTAATTGCAAAAAAAATAATGCAAAAAAAAAAAAAATGATGTGCTAAGATGTATACGATTTTTTTCGTTTTGAAAGTTTTCATGGGTTTATCTGGAAAATAAGTTTTTTAAAAAATAAAACAATCAAAATTGTAGAAAAAAAAGCTTTTATTAAAATAGCAATAACAATACTGTAAAGGCACAAAAAATGGATCTCTTTAAGATTAATCATAAAAAGTCGTTAAACCTGGTCATTGCCGCCCATCCGGTATAGTGGTCATTGAAGCTGACTGCGGTGCCGCAGGGACTGGGTTCGAATAACGGAGAAGGCATGGATGTTTGTGTTGTAATCCTTTCTTCTGTCTGTGTTGTTTACCCCTATGTTATACATTGCGTGGTGCACGGGGTTTATAAATGTTGAAAAAAAAATTTTAAAAAAACCTGGTCATTTTTAACAAGACAAATATAAAGTTGTTTGAAGTAAACATCTGTAATTATTAGTTTGAAAGTGTCAGTTAGTTATCAGTTCAAAACAGGTACATCCAGTTTCATCCGTCATTGTTTTGGTACAAATGGTAAAAGCGGAAGTATTTCGATTATTTTTAAGTGCTCGGTTTTTGGCCTATTAACTTCGTCGATACGTAAAGACCTTTTTTGTATTTATTAATTCGCTTTCGAATAGTATGTAGATCGACAGAGTTCTCTTTCCTTACAAAAGACTTAATAAATGAGGGAGGATATTTCACAATTATTAATTTATATATGATCGAATGCCATTTAATGAAACAAAGTGGAAGTTTATGTGTGAGCAGTGATTTACTTTAATTCAATGTTTACCTTCATCACTTGACAGTTGTTAATAAACTATGAAATGCACCTGCGTTAGGAACCCAATTTTTATGTCTTGGGCTTTCTTCTTTATCAAAAAAGTTTTAAAATTATAAACTGACAAAAAACTAAATGACATATTTTTCGCGATCATGATTTGGCCATGGAATACTAAAATTCTAAAAAAAATTATCACTGTATGTCTTAGAGTGGATGAATTACTAGCTCAGAGCTAAATTAATTCAGACTTGAGGGCATATGTGTCTAACTTTTCGGCTAATAATCTCAACTAGAGAATGCTTAAGGATGACATGTTTACAAGCATCACATTGAATGTATTAGCAAACACTCTAATTAATTCTGTAGTTTGAACATTGATTCTGCCCCTACTAACAATCTATGAATGAAATAGAAAAGCACATGCAGAAAGACGAGTAGTTAAGTGATTGGAAAACAGTCCCATCAAACAATACCTTTTTCTCGATAACAATGCAAGAAAACAAATAAAAAAAATTCAGTGATGACATCATTTACCATTTAGAAGAAACTATATTTATATAATGGATCTTTCCAAAATTAAAATATAAATTACGATTTGTTTTCTCTTAATTATTCTGAAATATAAAAACATGTTTCCCTTATTGTTGCTTTCATCCATACACTAGCCCTTCAAGTCGTCTAAATACAGCCTAAGGGTGCATCTATTACACTAAAAGAATCGACGATCTATCTCTGTAAAATCGGGAATGACACATGTTTACAATAATCCTCTTATTAATCGCTACAATATTTAGAGAAGATTATATTTCGCCGTACATTGAAGCCCCAACCATTGTTCGGTTACTGAATAAGAGGGATCGATCGTGGTTTCGGATGGGATTGAATAATGTATAATTCATTCATTCAGAAAAGACAGAAGAGAGAGGACGAATAATTCTAAACGGATGGAAAGACAAAAATATATTTTCGAAAATACACACTTGCAAAAGTATTTATTTCTGTTGCTTTATGTCTTAATACAATCGTCGCTTTGTGCTTAAAAGTATACTTAATTAGCAGCCTTTTTTTCTTCAGATAAGAAATTTTTGCAATATGAATGTTAGATTTTTTTATTTTGAAGACGTAGAAAGAGCAACCCACTTTTAGTACGCTGGTTCTTTTCATTTTTATATCCTGTTTTGAATAAATTTTACATTTTGTATCGTTTTATTTAATGATAATTGAATTTTTGTCTTTTCTTGATAAATCAATTTTATTGAATTGATTTGAATAAATTGATGAATTATAAGTTTTTGAACATCTACAAATGTAAAGAACACATGCTTATAAAAAGGTTAATATCGAAAAAATTTCTATCTGAAAAATCGTTTTAAATTTTAAATAATCAAACAGACCCTTGATAGTAATATTATTGATACAAGAGTATTGAGTACACCTTTTTAGTTCTATTTCAACTGCTTACGAAAGTGGTTTCCTAGTCTAGTCAAAGGTTCGTAAATAGAACAATAGTCAAGCCGAGTCATTGTACACCAAGAAACTGTTTCTCTGTCTTTCCATTTAAAATTTCTTGTTATCAGCAAGAAATTATTATACAGAAATAGAGAAAAAAAAATTTCTCAAGAGTGTTGCATTTCGAGATACGATTTCTCTATCTTGGATTTTTATTTCCTTTAATAAAATTTTTTTAATTTTTATATATAAATCGGAAATGCATTCTTTAATCGTGCGTATTAAAATACAGTCTTTTTAAGTAGAATTTTAATAGTTGTATTACATTACAATATGTTTAGTTACTTGCTATTGGTATTTATCTGAGTTCATTGCTTTTCGTTTGAAGCGGAAAGTTACGATGAACTCAATACTACTTTTACGCACTGAAATACACTGCCGTTAAAAACTAACTTAAGGTACAACCTGTTTAATGAGTCTAATTTGAAAATTAATCAGCATAGAAACAAGAAATTTAGAAGAAATGGCCACTAAACAGTTTCTTATTGAATGCGACACATATATTTGCATAAGCTACAAACAAGTATACTTAACAATAAAAAATGCACCCTTGTAAAAAGAATCTATTATTGGAGAAAGTTGTACATCTCAGTTTTATGTGGAAAAATGGGTTTTAGTAAGAAATGTGTCCTCCCTTAACTGCATTGGTGGGTTTGACATTTCCGTGCTATTAATGAAGTTTCGGATATAACTTAAAGGCCAAATAAGGGGTAATCCTTTTTCCAGCTCATGTAAGGAACTTGGAGTCGGAATTAAAACACCAACATGTCTACCAAGGTAACCCCAAATGTGCTCTATCGGATTCAGGTCTGGAGATTGAGCTGTCCATTCCATTTCTTCCAAACTATGACACTGAAGATAATTCTCAACAAGCACAGCTCGTTTTTTTCGCGCATTATCATCTATCAGAATGAATTCATTACCAATAGCAGTGGTGTGTATGGGTGAATATATCAATCAAGGATCTTACCCCGATGTATCACTCCAGTCAAAATTTCTCCATTTATCCCATATAAGTCACTGTGACCACTGAGAGAGATCTCTGTTCAAACCATGATTCCACCACTTCTGTAATAGAGTCTTTCACCATTGTTGCATTGGTTGCATTTCTTGCGTTGTTCCCTCCAGATCAACAGACACACTGAATCACTCTTTAGTGTAAACCTAAACTCCTTTGCGAAAAGTACATCTGTGTTGGATGGCCCAGAAAATGAGTTCTTTTGACCAATTTAGAGGGATATATCTCTGTCGATAAACTGAAGTGAAGAAACATAACTAGTCATTGTACATGGAGACTTACACTGAGAAAGTGCTTTTGCCACATTGTAACGAAGATTCTTGTTTCTGATACGACAAAATGATTTGCAACGAGCTGAAGCATCGTAGTGTTTCTCATTAAGCTTGAAAGAGTTTAAAAACAGTCTCTTGCAGAGCTATTTTAGTTTTCATTGTAATAGTCATTGGATTACACTGGGGACCCATTTCAGACGCTCTAGCAGCATTTGCTTGTGACCTCTTCCATGTATCCCAATGTCTTACTCCTAAATGAATCGAGCTAATTTCTCAACGGCATTTCTAGACACTCCTGGAACTGTCAACGAAATTACCAACAACTATTGATTATCAACAATCATATACTCATAATGTATACACCAAGCTACGTAAGTTGGATTTTGCCCATTTTCTCTAATTTCTTCTTAAATGTTCGTTTTTTTAAAAATAAAAGTTATGAATATCGTTTTTTTTATACAAGTTTTCATAGAGTACGTGATTATCATTCGTATAAATAATGAAATTTGTTGTTGCTATAATTTTTTTTCTAACTTCGAGCTTCGAAAAATGCATTGTACCTTAACTTTTACAAAATAATTAAAAAAGATGCATTGGAATATTTACTATTAAAACCTGGTATTTAGTTCAGAATTTTCCCGATCTTATTCAATGCTTGAAATCTAGTTCAAAATGAAACTACCTACACGGAAACCCATAATATGCACGTTTTAAGAATGTAAATATTGAATGCTCTTGATGCGTGATATTCACCAAAGCTCTTTATGATTATTCATTTGTAATACTGTTTCAATTTATAAATATCTCTCAAACCCGTTATAAGATAACTATAGTTTTAAATGCTAATAAAACAATATTATTTTAATATTTATTATTTATTTACCCTTATGGTACAATATTCTAAAGTTCTTGGGATTGTCCCACAAACTTATGTATAATTATTATTATTGTAATACAATCGAACGAAGCTGTATTGATTAAAACTAAATGTGTTTAAAAGCGATGTTATTTACAGTAATGTTTCAGGTTTTTCCAAGCCAACATTCTGTTAAGGCCGCATTTGGCTAATGTTTATGATTAAGACTAAGGCTCTGATAACTATTTTTCTAGATTGAGAAATGTCAAAATATTAGCATAACTATTTTTGTGTTTATGATATGTTTATCCACGTTTTTAAGAAGAAATTTACCAGTTGTATGGGCATGCCATTTTTCCGTAAAGCATATAAAAAATTTCCTATAAACCAATTGCAGTATGAGCAAATAAGAAGTATATTTTTTAGTTTAAAAATGTCTAAAGCATTAAATAATATGAAGGTGTCTTTAAGCTAGTGACGTCAGAATGTGATATTAACAGTTTCTTGCCAGGAAAGGAAACCTGAATTCGGTCCCTACCCTGTAATATAAGGGTGAAGACAACCTCGATTGGATCCATAAAATTTTATTATCTCGCACAGATTGGCTATTGGTAGCTCTCTTATTGTCTCGTTATCAACATCGGTTTGCAAGATCTTTGCATTGATTTCCACTGATTTGGCATATTTTTTGACGTATGTTTTTCTCTTTTATTTGTTATATTGGTGAATCTCTTCTATGGATATACATCTTTTCTTTAAATCATTAAGTTTCTTCACACTGCTCATTTGTATATTTGCGAATTGTAAGTAAAAAGCACAGATGTTAATGCTCTTCGTTCTTTTGGAATATAAACTCATTTGTAATACAGGGTGATTCTAAAGTCTTGGGACAAATTTTGAGTGGAGGTAGAGTTCACAAAAACAAACAATTATTGTTTCGGAATTTATGGGCGGAAGTGTCGAGTTGAGGCACAGACAGAAAAAAATAACACATTAATGTGTGAAAGCGGTCGGTTTCTGCTCGACTTCTGAACCCTCTTGTCTACCTGTAACCCCGGCTTGAGGTGTGGGAGAAGCTGAATGATCCACAGACATAATTTCAATCTAATCAATTTATTATTTCCAAATATCAATAAGACACAAAACAAATCTAATTAAGGTAGGTGATTATATAGTAGAGGGCGGAAGTGAGATTCTATATAACACGGGGATACTACTACAGACCCTCAACTGAATCTATGATCGCTTAAATACTCTCAGATATAACTACGACGCACACTTATAAGCTAACTTCTACTTAATCAAGCTCACAATACCTGTACTCTTTATGCATCGGATCCTACACTGGAAACTTGCAGGTGATCTCTGTCGGCTGGATCAATGTCGTTGGATCCACGCTCTATAATCTTTTTCCAGGACAACTCCAAGACCTCTAACTAATTCCACTCTCTTTCAATCTTCAACTAACAACTTACTCGCAGACTTTATGTTAACTCCTACTTGCCAACTTACAAACTCGCGAAAACAGAATTTATATAATATACTTCATTTACATAATCACGTTTCCTTACTCGATGAAAGTTGGTTGAAATAAATATCTTCCTAAAAGAGTCATGAAGGGATTAGTAGAACCACGTATAGATCCGTCACAAATGAAAACATAAAATGTTCATTAGCAGCATACTTAATGAATGAATCCGTACAGAAAATGTACAAACAAGTTTAGAAATTGCATCCACCAACAGTCTAAGAGAAAAATTCTCCAAAAGTTGGTCGACTAACATGTAGATGACATGCTACAACCCCTTGTACATGTGCCGGGTGTTTTATCCACATGGTCTAAAAAGAATTCTTCCAGATGTGTTTCTCACACAGTCCGCTACCAGAACTGGCAGTAAATGAACCATTTGAACACAGCTGTCGATGTAATCGCTGAAACATCTTGTGGTTCGGCCTACGCCATTTTCTGTACGGAATCACTCACTAAGTATGCTGCTAATGAGCGTTTTATGTTTCCGCTAATAAGGTATTTTTTCTATCTGTTCCTCATACAACGCGGCACTACCACCCATATATTTCTGTACAAAAATTGTTTGTTTAAGTGAGTTCTACCACTATTCAAAGTTTGTCCCGTGATTTTAGAATCACCCTGTTTAATACGATCGTAATGTGTTCTTATATGAGCAGAGTGGTCAACTTTTATACACATGCGTATTGTCGGAAAAAAGTTTGACATAATGCCATTCCTATTTCATTATTATAGACTCAATGATTTCATAATGGCTAAAGACTATAAGAGAGAGTTCCTTTTACTAATATATTTTCAACAAATTTTAAAGGAATTTTTTTTTTATTCCGGAGGAAAATTGTCTCTATGTTTTCACAAATCGCAGAAACTGCAATCTAAAGAGAAAGCTACTATCTCTTTTCAGTTTTAAGAATTATTTCTTCACTTCTAAAAATTTTATTTTAAATCAAAATCTTTTCCCGAAATATCCAATCTTTTTTTTTTCTTTTTTCATTTTGCAATCAACAATGCACTCACCGTTCGCTCAAAAAGTGGAGAAATCTGACTCCTCGAGGGAAAAGGATTTTTTTTCTTTATATTTTATTTCGGAGTACTTTTAGTATAGGATGGGTGGCAACGAAAAAGCCCCAAGGCCTAGAATACTCCGTTGCCATAGAAACGGGAATTATTCCGAGTTTTCTTTTGCATAACTCAAGAAAAGCGTTTAATCGTTGGAATGCAGCTTTAATACAAATTTCGCACTCCCTCTTTCCCGTAATACCTGTTTGTTTATTTTTCACTTTCTTTATTCTAGTATTGGGCAATTCCCAAGAGAAGAGGGCATTGTATTTTAAGAAAATATCGAGAATGTATATATGAAATAACTGATTCGAATAACCCTAACGGCGAATCAACGAAACGATGATGTATCTTTTATTCCATTTCGGAAATAAGTGTTGAAAATGTATACACGCATCACAAATACTTTCACTTTCTGTGCAGAAATTGGTAGCTTCTGTTATTATATTTTGAAATTGTGCTACGACGTGTTGAAGTTTTATTTTAAATACTAATGCAAAAGTGTTCTTTCCCTCATCAACACCGCTTATTTCGGATGCAAAGAATATTTATTCGAAAACTATTTCTACCCATTTATTAATATAACTTTTTGCTGCGACTTTATTCGCTTTAGGGCGAAAAAGAACTTTTGGAAAATGTCAGAAATGAAGGAACTAAGAATATTGCGTACATTCGTAAATGAACAATTGTGACTTTTAAGCGCATTTTTTTAGCAGTTTCGGCTTTAATTTTTCTATGGTCATCTGTACTATACCTCTATTGAAGATTGAATAGATAAATTAATTGGCAATTAATTTTCGCACTAGAAACAACATGAGGTCTACTAGTGAGAATTGAAAAAGTATATACTGATACCATGCAAACGATTTTGAAGTTTAAAGTATTTTGCTCCAATAAAAAATTTCTTTAACAGAACATTTCCGGTCACATAAATATAGAATAGTTTTGAAAAAAGGCGTAGCCTTCCACCAACATATATTTTCTAAATAAATTGCCTTAAATATTTTTGATGTAAAAAAAAAAGATTGTGATATTATTTGTATGATATCTATGTGGAATTTCAGATATTTGAATAAATCATTTTCCTTTATCTCTTTAAATCCATGACTTAGCAGTATGAGTTTTGATATTTTTCGTCTCACATTTTTCTAAATCTGCATTAAAATACTTTTACGCGAGCGTTTCTCTTATTTTAATGTTTTCAGAGAAGTAACGGAAATCACGTATAGATTTTGTTGGTGCATCCCTTTTGCTAACTTTGACAAATTGCACATCAAAATTCGTGTTGGATGAATCACAATTCATTGAATCGTTATAACTGACACAAGTGCACTGACAATCGACTCAAATGCAATGACGATCGACTAAAGATCGTTCAGTACTTTTATTCTAACACACGCCTAACTGTTAACTACCATAATAAGAACTTATATGTATTAAGGTATCTAATTTTCCAAATTACTTGTGAGTATCCTAATATGAAATATTCCAACATACAGACGAAAACCAATACTATTGGAATATTTCATGAAAATGTGTTTTATTTCGTTGGATCTTAAAATTAAAATTTCAAAGGCACGTTAAAATAACATAAAAAACCTTAAAAAAAAAACATAAAAAAGTTATGCACGAAGTGGTGGTCAAATCACAGGGTCACTCGACATTTCGATCTGAGCAATACTACCATTCGAGAATGTTGGCAGGCGGGGAGGACCATTTTCTATTTTCTTACAAGGATTCAAGCCGACCGAAAGAACCATGCCGAACGTGATGATATAATTATTTTCCGGTTGACGCTCATAGCCTCTGATGCGCTTTCTTTTAATGATATGACATGTAAGAGGCATTCCAGGGACTGACAATGACCATCAGTTGACCACTCAGCAAACAAGATTGAGGGTGCGGAGGCTATTGCGTTGACTGTCCTGCACACCACCCCGTGTTTTTGCAGTGATTTCAAACGCATTCGACATGGAATCTTATAGACTAAAGTAAAACATCTATGCCCTGTTTTGAACTGGGCTTTGATAATTAGTAAAGAGGTTTTTGGAGATGACTAGAACATTAATAGAATGAGTGGACACACAGCCTGCCAGTCAAAAATTATGTACAGTGCCTTTTTCTTCTGACAACTGAACTTCTTTTGGTTGTCACCCTTGGAGCCTTATATCACGATATCATGTCAATGACATTCTACGTCCCGTATGTTTTCTTTACTCTTTTGGAGCTCTGAGCTAACAGGATTATACCTGGTTTCACAAGACATTATTTTCTTATTCTTGGTTTGGTGCTACTCCAATACATCTGTGTCTGGCGTCAGGTCTCTTTCCAGCGGAGAACATTTAGGCTCTGATAAGCAGGTTTCTTGACCCTTTCTGGATCATGCTAATTTAAATCACTAATTGAAACGTGTATGGCAAACAATCTCGTGGGATGACATTTGCTAATTCTAAGTCAATGTCCGGATGCTTATCAGGTCGTATCAAGGCCAGAGGTAGTCCAAACCTTATTGAATTTATTTGTTTGATCTTTTTCTCAGGTATTTCGAGAATAAAACATTAAATTCCCCTGTTTCGATTTTGATTATGTTTTCCATATCATTAAAAATAAACTCATTATACCTACCACTTTTCGTCCATTCAGAAAACTTCTTGGTGAGTCACTCTTTAGGCTATTCAGTATATATTCACTCTTAGGTTATTATTGTAAGCTTCCGTTTTTATTCCCATACTATATTGTATATTTGAAATGTAATTGTGAATTCGTGTATTTGTCTTCAACCTTCTTGAATCATTGATTAGAGAAAAAAATGATTTTATAAAAAACAAACGAGTCTTTTTTTTTTCCTCTTCATTCCGCGATAGTAACGTTTTCGCTTACTTGAAACTGAGTATATTGGATTTTCTAACCTTCTTTTCCCGCTATTTAACCTTTTTTAATCAGTAGTGTGTAAAAATTCCTCTGGTGTTTCTTAAGAAAAGAGACACATAACTGACATTCGTAGCGGAATTAAAGCAAGTGGAGCCTGAAAAGTTGACTATTCCCTTGCGTCTCGCTATTTTTAGCATCTCCATAAAAGAGAATCAAAATGCAGCGGCCACTAATGGAATGCCATCGACTGCCTCGCGAAGTAAGTGAAACGTCTTCCTCCTCCCCTCTCTTTTTGACGTTTTTCGATTTCGTCCCTTCAAAGAGAGAATCGATTTTATGTCAGTCGCAACCGTCTTCACCTGAAATGTCACCTCCTCTGCTTTCGGAAGGATTCGAATCCCATAAAAGGGAAGTGATGGGATTCCTCTGAATGCGAGATGAACCACGGACTTCTTACTTCTCTAGTCCCCAGACGCTTCCCTTTCCGGAGTTGAATGAGAGTCCCGTGTGTGGCAGAAAGCATTTTCTGTTGTGTACCAACTAATGTACCTCCTCCAAAGCGTTTATGGGAAATATGGGTTTGAAAGAGTTTTTATCCCATCATTTATTTATTTTGCTTCGTGACAGATAGATGGTACAATCCCTTTTGTTAAGAGGTAAGATGTCTGTAAACGTAATCCCGCTTTGAAATTGCTCTCCGATTGCTATCTGTGCCTCTTTTGGTTTACAAGTAATGCCTTGGTATCAACAGGCGGCACCACAACCAATGGATAGTGAATTTTATAGGGATTCTACTCGGTAATGGGGTAGTTGGATACGGCATAGATCATAGTTGTATCCAACTAAGTATTGTAATGTAGAAATTTAGAAAAAGAAATACTACCTTTGGAATTCAACTTATTTCACTGCAGTTCAAAATGTAATGGGTTGTCTCCATAAACTCACTGAGAGTGAATGAACATTAACGTCGCACTATTCAGCTATCCTAAGACTTTTGGCGACGGACCACGTAATTTTGAACTATGGTCAAGGGATGAGGACGACACCTGAACTGGCACCCCTCTCCTAGCTTCTCCATTACGTCAACTGGAGGACATTGGAGCCTCGAAAGATTTAACGTACATCGCCCCCTTGCACGGTGGATTTTCAGCGGTACTAGGCTCGAACTCATGAAACTTCAGCCACGAGTTAATTACCTTGACCACTAAGCTACTGCGGCAGAGAGCTCATTGAGAGAATCACGGCTTTAAACAAATCCATTTAAGAACAGAAGTGACTTACACAAAGGATAGTCATGAGTAATTCTTATGATTGAAGATTTATTTTTTAATGATAACGTTCATCAAGTATGAGGATTATATTCATATATTTTATAATGGAGCCTATTATATTCATGTATAGTATAATATGCACTCATAATGAGGATTATAACAATTCTATTGCTTCTTTCATATTTTTTATTTAAATAAAAGGATAAAGTTTATAATTTTGCTTTGAAGTGATAAATGAAAAAAGTCTACTAAAACATAATGCAGCCACATTTAATATTTTTCGATATGAAAAAAGAAGTGTGAGTGTACTTGTTGAAGATTTTGTCAGTTTAATTTTACCACTTTTTTAACATTTAGTATGCAGGAAACTGACTTCTATGGCTTTTGCAGTATGTCACAAGTGTGTGGAACCCATAAAGGATTTAGTATACTCGAGATGAACATTCATTATCTTATAAATAAAAAATAATAATTATATAAATGATTCGTTGAGAAAAAACGAAGTACTTTTAGTAAAACGATTTTATAGAATAACCAAATTCCTATGAAATTCCAGTGTGGCTTGGTCCAATTATTTTATAATATGTTATTACTTGTTTTACAAATACCGCACACAACAATAGCCCCAATGCCATTAGTACACGTGCTCTCCAATATTTTTGTCAAAAAAATTAAGACTTATTAGTGCAGGGCACTCGTCCAGATGTTTAGCTGTCATAGGCTGACCAGAATCACACAGAGTCCAGTTCGGTGAGTCCGCAATACCAGTTCTGTAGAGCTGAGATCTCAGGCAGTGATGCCCTGTCAAAAGTCTAAAATGAGCTACAGCAGCTTTTACAGGACTCTCAGAGGCACCGGATGGGTTCTTGTTTAAGATTGCCTAGTTCTTGTACTTCGATATCTTCGTAACTTCCATTTTAAAACTTATACTTAAAGACCTTATTAGTAAAAAGCCTTAAGGAATAAAAGGTTGAAATTCTCGCGGGTCTTTGCGTCACAATGGCTGTTTTCTTAGCAAGAAAATCAGCATGCTGATTCCTAGCAATGTCACAGGGAGGTGGTATTCACTGAAAAGAAATTTTATGAGGAAAATCTTTTAAGAACGATCTGCATTTTAAAATTTTCTGTGAATTACAGAGGTAATTTTGAGATGAATTTTGCAATGCCATTTCTCCTTTTTATTATATGTAAAAGCAGCCTTAAAATATTTGTAATAAGTCAGTACAACCATTCTGCAGAATGTATTTCCTCTGATGAAGGTTTCCCTTTCATCGTGGGCGTAATATGGACTTGAAAAGAGTTCAGGGTTAATCTTAGCAGTGTGTAAAACTCAATGTTATGTGAGAAATCATAGGAAGATGAAAGGTGAGGAATATGTGTTTCGGAAACACATTCCTTTTCTCTCAAAAGAGGAGATGTGGAAGGAGAAAGAAAATTCTAGAAATTCACCTCCATTAATAAATATGTATAGACAGCCCAGCCCGTGTTCGACTTAAATCTCATCCATGGGAGAAAGTAGTGCTTCGGATGGTAGAAAGAAAAATCCTCGCGTGTGCTAGAGTTTCGAAAAGGCGGATGTGGAATGATGTATTCCTTTGATCCGCGCCAAATAAAAATGGATTCGAAATGTTTACATTCGCACTTTGTGAAAAAGCAAGAAAAAAGAAAAAAAAAGTTCGATGTCTCGCCCCAGAACAATTTGTGAGAGGGTATTTTGTAGTATTGTCTGTTTTTGGACGACTTCCAAGCGATAATAAATAAAAATAAGGAGTGGGAAAGTTTTTTTCTTTTTTGGAATCTGTGCGGAAGACCACAGATTTGTTTCAAACTCTCTGTGTGCTCCGCGTTTTTATTTATAGATACGGGATTTATTGAGATGTTTCTTATTCTACGCACCAATATGTCCTTTTTAGTGACATCTCTCCCTTGTTAAATTGACTGTGTAACATATGAAAGAATATGTTACGAAGTATCTAAATAATATACACAATTTTTCATTTTCTATCAAACATTTTGAATTTTTCAATCACCTAAGACATGGTTGGAGACTAAAATGTTTCGCTAAGACATGGACATTGGATAGATGAGGCATCATCTTGTTATTTCATTTCATTTCTTCACATAGCGTTTCAACAGTACAGGAAGCGGACACGAAACAGGTTCCAGCCGATTACATTACGAAGGACAAAGAACAAAAAGGTGGATTTTTCAGAAATCTCGATATTTATACTAAGCGGGAAATGAAAGATCCAATCACATGATCTGGGTGGATGGATAGATGTAATTCAAAAGGTTCGCGTTAGGTGGCTAGCTAGTTAATATTTAAATGTCGGTCCTGAAGGAATGGAACATTAATGATTAAAAAGTTATTAAGGATTAAATTATATATATATAATATAATATATAGTGCAAGTTTGAAAACTGAATATATTAAAAAATAGATAGTTGAAATTTTGGAAGCAACAATAATTCGAAAAATGATTTAATGTTTATAAACAATGCCGACTGAACTTTGATCTTTTTTTTAAAAAAAAGGTGGGTTTAACCTATTTTATAGCGTATCGCGTTCCAGACCACAGGTTCGAGATCCTCTGGCTAGGCAACGTTGACTCAGCCTTTTATCCCTTCAATGGGTTGAGTACCAAACTTGCTTCGAGACTAAGGACTGGGGTCTAGCTTGAGAATGACTACTTGATCAGGACATCTGCTCATGCACCTCAGCGCCCAAGGTCACGTATACCGAGTTGCACCCATTAGTCCTTGGTAGTTTGTTTATATAATATATAATATAGTTTTTAAGATTATATATTAAGGAATTTGCTGTTATATTACTTTTCTGTGGCTATTTAACTTTGATGTGGATTTTGTTGCCCCTCTACTAACAGTCTAGATTAAAATTACACGCACACGCACACATAGATATATAATAGTTGCGGACTTGGTTTAATCCAGTTTGGTGTTCAGATAATCCTTTTTTAGCGATAGCTGCAATAGTGGAAAGAAGGAGAAAACCTTTAGACGTGAAACACCCATATTTTATTGATGAGCAGGCGACGACACAAAAGGTACATCTCAAAATATCAAATAAACAGACGCGCGAACATTTAAGATTGTCACAAAAGCAGTACACAAAGCCGGTAAGAGCTTTTCTGATTGGTTCGTATACGCGTGTAATGCAAGATTGCATCATCCTAATTAAAAAACGTTGAACTTTTAGTTTTTAGGAGGTAAATTTATGGTTAGTTCCCATTAGGTGGGTAAAATAAAACTTAACCATCACGTGAACTACTTGAGGCCTCTAGACGGTTATGGATTAAAATTTCTCGAGAGAAAGTCTTAATGAATTATTGAATATATATAGATACAAATATATGTATGTGTGTGTGACGATTTCCCTTGAATTAAAGCATTTTACTGCGACAATATTTTGTCGCAATCTTTAAAATAATATTTGATACTTTGGTTCCACATTTTGTTTTGCGCACACATACTCTCTCATGAAAAATCATACTCTGTTATGAAAATAAAAAAGTTTAAATTCAGAAGTGCTTCAAGCAAATAAACAATTTTTATATTTCCTCTATCGAAGCAACACTTTTTCATTTGAAGCAAACGGATGTTTTCGTGTTAGTTCTCACCTCCAATTTTCTCTTACAATTTTTACCCGGGAGAGGTCGCGTGAGACACGCAGTCCCCCCCCCCAAGGTTCACAAAATCTTTAATTCTGGGGGGGGGGGAGTTTTTTGTTTCTTACCAATGTGACTTTATTAGTATACTCCTATATGACAACATTCACACATGGATACTAAAATGTATGTGTTACATATTTCTCTCTTTTTTGGGAGAGGTAAAAGTTTTTGATGTGTAACATCTTTCCTCTCGATTGCTGGAGATTTGTGGGAGTGATTTCGTGAAAAGGGACGGAAATGCGTAACAGGAAGTTGGGGAAGCGCGCGCTACTCAGGAAAGTTCTGTTTTTTTCTTCTTCATTCAGGAGGGGCTCCACCCCATCCCCCATCCCCTGTGGTCTAGGCCGTGGGACCTTTGTTTTTGTTTTCTCACTTTAGGATCAGAGAAGAAGCTTAGCTCTTTAGGCAGAGACGTGGTTAGACAATGACGAACGTGTTTCGATACCTGACTTCGATTGCTGCGTACAATTTAAATGACCGGGCCGAAGAGCAGCTGGTGTTGCGATCTATCGTAAACAGATTAACTCACGTGTTGTGGCTCGACATATGGATATTACTTATTGTCAAACACGTGGACTGGATATTGTTAGTCAAGATATTGGGGACATATGTGTGGCCAAATGCTTATTTGAAAATGGACAAAGAGTGATTTCGGTGGTCGTATACATTTCTCCGAATCAAACGGTTCAAAAAATTAAAGATTTCCTGCATTTTTTACTTTTACCATATACCAAAGGTGGTTCTGCTCTTTTTTTTTTTTTAAAAAACTATCACTCGCTTCCCATGATTTTGAGTGGGGATTTTAAAGTTAACTTCAGTTTGCTAGAAGCCGAGGGACTCATAGCTTTTTTGAATGATGAAGTCAAGCTCAAAATGAACACAAATAGAAATGTTTCGATAACTAACAGTGGTACTGCTATTGACGATATTTTTCACAACGGTTTTTAAATACTTTGAAAACACAAGTATATGTGTCATATTTTAGTTATCATAAATCATCATTACCGCTCTTCCCCAAATTGAACAAAAATAATTATTTTTGATGAAAAATTGCATTACTCCTTGTGTTAATTAAATAAAATTGTCATTAAAGATATAATTATTTCATAGAAAATTATTTCCAATCATACTCGATTCATTTTTTTCAGGATTTAAGTTGCTGTTGCGAATTTACCGCGATAACATATCAGATGTTACACATCGTATGCGACTACTGTAAGGCTCGTTTCTTTTTATTTTACAGTCTTAAGGTACTTGGGATGACTAAAAACCCTACGTTACCACTTTTGTTCCAAAATGTTTTCTTTGAACAAGATACATTTTCCTCATGAGAATAGTAATTATAAAATGCTGTGTTGTACGACTCATTATGGTGTATAAATGTATATGAACAGAATATATATATAGTATCATAAGATGAATAAATACACAGTATAATAAAATGATAATACTAAATTGTGCCACTAACAAAGCTAGAAGATACTAACGAGATTTCAAGAAACATAACTATAAAAATGATGGAAAAGTATATTCTACAAGAATTAAATAAACTTATGTATAGCAGGAAACAGAGTTAGAAAATGTAAGAAACCAGAGGAGTCAATGGAGACCTATTATGATTTCTAAAGCTGTTGCTGAATAAGGACCTGCAAAATTAGGGTTAAATATATTTTACGGATCTTATATATATATATATATATATATATATATATATATATATATATATAATAGATTGTGTTTTTATTTGTAATAGTTAAATTTCTCTTGATATTCCTTACTTTCCCTATGGCCCAGAGTGGTGGCAAAAACAGGTGAAGATTGGATGGCCGCAAAACTTTGTTTAAACCCGTAATCTCTTGGTTTTTAAGGCCAGGAGTTTGCTATACTTTTTACTATTTTGACTAGCTATCTTAGGTTTAATAACTCTATTAGATGTATATATATATATATAAAGATTTGGCATTCGTGATCTCCGTTGGATGAAGGTGAAACTTCGGGGAAAAATTGATCAAGCAAAGATGCAAGCGAAAAATTGATGAAATAATGGATACTTATCATTTAAGCGAAAGTAAATTTTAGAAAAGAGATGAACATGAAACGTTTGAGTTGAAAATTAGATTTTCAAATGCTACCTAAAGAACTCCATCTAAAAGGTATAAAGCTACAAGTGTACCTCATGCAAAAAAAAAAAATGAATATGCTATTAGTAGATTATATCTAAGGACAATACAACTACAATAACTTGAACAGAATATGGCAGTTTGGTCTGAAAATAGGCTTTTCGTAATGTTAGCAAAAAGTGCCTGCGATTTCTTTCTTTTATTTAAGTCACGGACATTTGAAGCATTTTAGTTCAGTTTGAATAAATTTTTTCTCAAATTATCAAAGAAAAATTGAAACTTTCTTAAAAGTAGGTAAGAGAGAGAGAGAGAGAGAGTATGCTTTCTTTTAATTTAATTATTCACTCTGGAATTACGTTTTTTATCTTGTAAAATAAAAGTAATTATAAAAAAAAGGATTGAGGTGACTCTGTCACCCCGCACGATCCCTAACGTTAGTCAAAGAGTGCGTGACTTCTGGGTAAAACTTTTGTTTACAGTTACGGAAATAAAATTGTCTTACAATTACGGCATATTATAAATGTAGCATATGCTTTCCCTTTCACCTGAATGTGAAATTAAGTTGCTCGTATATTTTATAGGTACGTGTTTATAAAAGTAAATAAAAACTAAATTAAATTATTCATTCCCCAAATATACGGTAATTAGTTTGCATCGGATATTTTAAATATTTTACAAGTTACTTTTACATGCGCGTGCTTATCACGGTTCCATAAAATATGAAAATAATTCCCCAAGAAAGAAAAAAATATATTTGTCTCCTTCTTATGATACAACAAAATTTAACGTTCATAAATTCATTTGTTTTTTTTTATGAAAATCTCCCGTGAAGCCCGCGAACGTTGCCTTTTATCAAACAGCTTTCAATCTATTTTCCATCTTATGATAAATTTATGTTCTCATAAATAATGTACATCCGCCACTTTCCGCCGAGGTATTATGTAGATGGAGGAGGAGACTTTTTGACATTCAGCCCAAATTAAATTTTCTTCCGTTTTTTTAAACATAATTTAAAAATTGATCTCTGCTGGATAAAATATTTTTCACCGAATAACTTTTAACCGCATGAATATAAACTATTTCCTAGACTGAATGTGGAGGAAAAAAGAACAGTGAAATACGTTTAACACGAAAACGCTTAAGAGGAAATATAATACAAAATAATACAACTATCACGGCAAACTACTGTGCATTTTCATGCATTTTTCCCCTCTTAACATGAAACGATTTCCCTTCTGGGAACGAACAAAATACGGAATACACCAACCGCACTGGCTAGACAAAAGGGTTGAGAAATGAAAGGTGGTTTCACATGTTTCGTAGAAAGGATACTAAACTGGCTTTGAAATACCCTCGGAATAGCCTGTGATAGGAGCCAATTTTGTTTGCCTAAGTTACTTTCCTCCTCCACTCCTACAAACACTACACAAAAAGATCTCATCAGTTGGCTTTGAAATGTGGTGACGATTACATTGCAGTGTGAGTGAAAACCAGTGAGTTGGGTTTGCATTATTTTTTCAACTTGAGAAGAATTTTTTTGTGGGAACAATGGCAAAGAGCTCAAGAAGAAAGCAAACTGCTATTTCGCTTAAAATGAAGATGGAGTTTTCTTATGGCTGTGTTGATCAAAAATAGATATCTGTTAAAATTTTGTATTGCTAACTTTACTATATCAACAATAAGTACGTAAATGATTGATAGGTTTTTTATTAAATGCATGCATATATACATATACCTATGTAAATAAAATGTTCTCTAATAAACTTTTAATTTTGTTGAATATATGTTTTTTTGAAATATCCTTTAACCCAAAATTCTTTTAACACGAAAAAATATTTCAGTCTCGTGTTAAACGATTTTCACTGTAAGTTTCATTCATTGCTAAATTTTTCTAGATTCCTATTGCTTAAATGCATGTGTTGCGCGATTTTATTGCTTGAAAATTAAATTCATTTTGGTGTGAGTGTGAAAAGAACTATCGATAACTGATTATTCACTCAACACGTTGCAAAAATACTCGATGATGATTAATATTAGTTGTGATACTTATAGATAGTTAAAAATATATGAACAATTCGATATATGGAACAAAAACTCACTTGTGTGCGCTATTGACACAAATTACTGAATAATAGACCACCAAAAAATTATGAATGTGCTTTAATGTTTATCTGCTATATAGTGTAAGTGAATTAACTGATGTTCAAAAGGTAATCATAATGGGGAAGTGTGAATATTTTACATTTGTACCGCAATGTGTGCTTACAGCATTCTTGGCCGGTTTATGAACCAATAAGTAATCACTCCCCCAACATCCAATACAATGTTTGATGCATTTTAAAAAGAAAACCAGAGTGCCAGTCCTTATTAAAAAAACCTATAACGATTTCTGAGAGTTTCATCAACTGAATCATATTTCTGTTTTGAAAATATACTACTTCGATTAATGTGATGTCACTTTATTATTAATTTTTGAAGAAATATATTGCAGGACCAAATAATACTCCTCTAAACTTTCTACCTACTGGATTTAGGGGAAACATTTCAAGTGGAAGACATATCACTAATAAAAGTGGCCACTATAGCCAAATTATTGAATGCTTTGAAAAAAAAGAAAAACCCTTTTCCCCACCCGAAGATACGCCTTAACAGTATTATAAAGAATATAAAGATTAAGGGAAAGGCCACGCACATACAATAGTATTGGTTACAGAAATATAATTTTCATTTTTTTTTCAATTTTCGTTCGTCAAATCTTTGACAGGGGAATTAACTTTAAAAGCAGCTTATCTGGATGTCATTCGATAAAGAATTAGTTCAGGGAAACCCATTGTTATGACTTCTTTAAAAAGTGGTTAAAATTAGACTTCTTTAAGGTAATCCTTTGACGACATTCGTGGTATTTTGAATTAGTTGCTACAGCAACAAGAATTATTTCTGTGGATAATCGTAACCATTATAGGTCACCTTCACTTCTACCTTTGTAATAATTATTATAGAACTATTATTAGAGTGAATTAATTCACTTGTTTCTAAAAGTTCTAAAACGAATTGAATTGATATACTTTTGATAATACTAAACCTTATTCCAATTCTGCAATAATTTTTCAGATTCTTAATTAATGCATTTATCACTTAATTTAACCTGGCTTATGGATCAAAAAGTGTCAATTTTTTATGCTTACTTTCAAACGTAGATATCTTTTTAAATATATAATAGTACCATTTACATTAAACATTTCCTAGAAATTAATGTAAAAAAATCTATTTAAATAAATGAGCAATTTAACTGTAAAATTAGCTTTCTGTATGGTAAAAATCATTAGACACTTACAATAAATATAAAGTCAATTTACACTTACTATAAATATAAAGCTTAGAGAATACCAATATTTTTTTTTATTGAAATACAAATTTTATTTACATCTTTTGCCTTTTCATAAATGATTATGAATTTATTAATCAAAATTTGATCGTATATGATAAGTTCGAAAACACGGTACTGCACATAACTCAACATCGCACTTTGGACAGTAGAATATTGTTTTTCTTCTCCCCTTCTTCCCTTTATTGTCTCTCTTTGAGCTGCAAATATTACCCTGTCATGTTGGATTAGTTTTCTTCTCTGTAAGGGGAATGTAGTCAACAAAGTATCTTTAAGGCAAGTGTGAAGAGATGGGGGATGCTCAGCAGAAGGACGTCTTCTTTTTGTAGAAAATTATACCGTGTGGTTTTTTTTTCAATTATTTGAAACCATAAAATGTACATGTGAAATAATGCAGGAAAGACCGACTGCACAGTGTAAATCTTCACAGCGCCAAGCTACATTCGGGAAAAGTCGGTAAGGGGTTAATTATGAAATTACTTTAAACTACATTAGTTTTCTCTCTTTTTATGAACATTTAATTTGGCAAGTCTTAAGGAAGAGTTTTTAATTATAATTTTCAGAAAAAGTTTTCATATCGATCAGAACCACTAACCATCCACTAGTTCAGTGCTTCTCAAACTTTCAACATTTGCGACCCAATATTCAATCGTAATTTTCATCGCCCCCCCATAAAATAACAATGTATTGAATTCAATAATACTATACTTGACGCTAAAGCTACAATGCGACTTAAATTTCTTAAGTGACACCGGCGTATATATACATCTTGCACAACAGATGTGTTAAAAATGCCCCGAACGTATATATAAGTCTTTTTGAAGTACGATCTTCTCTATGCATTTCTATCCATAAAATTATTCTAAAGATTTTGGAATGGAGTAAATGGACCTTGATAATGTTTGTGAAGGATTTACTTATTTCACAGTTTTTACTTATTTGTTCCTTTTCATCCCCCCTAATACATTCCATACGCGCCCCTACGTGGAAAACGATAGAATTAGGGGGCGAATTACGTAATTTTTAATCGGCAGTTAAGAGATTAATTATAAACCGTACAAACTACCAAGTGTTAATTTTTGTAAACATTTTATATATGACAAGCCCATGGGGTCAATGGTAATTATTAAACTTGTTCTTAACTTAGTATTGTTAAAAAAATTAATTATAAAATACATTGTGCAGTACTGATACCTTTATAAGTGTATTATATCAGTAAAAATGTGAATTTTATGTTTTACAATGTCAGAAAGTATTTTGTTTGTTTACTTTCAGTAAATTAATAATTTTTTAAATAATCATTTGGTTTTAATTTTTCAATAAGCTCCCGCTCACCTAGTAGAGTTTTCACGGTCCCCTAGGGGCGCCCTCAGCAGTTTGAGAAACGCTGCACTAGCTGCTAGTGATACGTTTACATCGGGTCCATTAACGTGACTACTCAGACTTCTACAACACAGACGACTCAATTCGCTATCGTGTCGTGTAGTAATATGGAAGAACGGGTGTTGTTCACAAACGAGTTTCACTTCTGTGTATTTATCGGTAGTAACCGTGTAGAAGTGAAGCACGTGATGGATATCAAATGAAATCTGGCTGTATCTGCGGAAAGTCGCACCACGCGACAAGGCGGCATCTAGAGTAGGGTGCCATCGTGTATTATAACAGATTATCTGTGTGATTCGTATGCTTATCGTTCTGTACCTATCGCTTTTTAAATGAAAACATATTCGCTTTTGTATTTTTACATAAAAAAAATTTTTACTCTTTTAACTATCAATCCTCGGATGGAATAACCCTTTTCCATTTATATTCTAATTGATAAAATTCCTTTTCTTTAAGTTTCTTATTTTTATTTTTTTTTAAAAGTAGCGACACCTTTCTTTTCAATTCTTTATTACTAAACTGTTACCACTCAATTGTCTTATTATAGAAATAGCTGATAATGCGGTTTGAATATGAAACGGTGGAATAAATAGGATGAGTAAGGAATTATCGTCATAAATTCAAAATGTTCTTTCTGGTATCTGTTAAAACGTGTGGGGGTATCGCACGTTTATTTATATAACTAACACCATTTTTCTTTTGTGTAAATGCTTCCGATTGTTTCCTGATTTACTTCCACCATTTCCGAAAGCTGTTTGTGCCTTAAAATGGAATTTGTTTCAGCTATTGTCTCCAATGCTTCGATGTTTGGATTGAAAGGTCTGACTGATGTCTCCTAGAGATTCAGCCCTGCCAGAAAATATCTTAACCTATCCTTGTGCTGTTCTTGATTGAACTGTCTTTTCTCTAAATACACTCCAATATTTTGAACCACCTGTAAAGATGATTCAAAGTTTCAATCTGTAAAGCAAAAATACACGCATTACACTATGTTTCATATAGATTTTTAAGGGTTAAACTTATACTTTGAATCAAGATGAGTGGTTCGAGAATCAATCAACAATAAATTAAAAAGAACACTCTAATATATGGAAATAAACAATTTCTAGAGTTTGGTTCGATAACAAGTTTAACAAAATTTAGAATTATAATTCGTTATAAAAACGACAAAGCTTCTTTGTTTACCGTATTATATCTATAAACTGTAGAGCCATTGTATTACAGTCATTCCTCACCTAGAACAATGAGCTTACCTGGATACCAAACCATGACGCTCAAGTGGCTAATTTGGAGTATATAGAGTGCCATACTCTGTCTTTCCTCACATAAAGCATTTAACAACAAAATGGGGTAAACGAGTTAATTATAAGATTTCATCAAAGGTTAAATCATTACGGCTCGATACCGAAGACAAATATTTCAGAAATGGCACGTTTGGTAGACTGCTCACGAGCAGCCGTTGAAAGTTCTGATCTAAAGTGATGTAAGGATAATGAATGACAAGTCGTGTACTAAGGGTTTTCGTCCATGGCGCATGACAGCGATGAGAGTTCGTATTTTTCGCAATGATCGAAAGACTACAAAGTCATATATGACCAATAGCTTCATAGTGTAAATTCAAACAGTAGGTCTCAAAATACACCACAACGTTCACTCCTGAGTATGGATCTTCATGCTCCTTAATAGCAACAAAGGTATCTTGGAGGTGGTGGCGTATACCAAGGGTGTCAAACTCAAAGGCTAACTTGGGACGAACAAAACAAGTTTAATTTAATGTGGGCCAAAAAAATCAATATTCATAGAAACATAAGTTTATTTCGAATAATACATTATAATAAACATATATAGAAGAACAAGAAAAAATTAATGTTCACGTCCTGACACTTGCCATTTCTTCTCTGTTACTGTCTTTTCTATTTCGGGACAAATTTTCATATATTATTATATTATTGTGTGTCGATATTTTGGTCGGGCCGCAAAAATGTTCCTTTTGGGCCGCATGCGGCCCGCGGATTGTGAGTTTGACACCCCTGGCGTATATCATCAAGGTAATGCACCATTTTATAAGGACTAAATTGCCAGGGAGGTGTTCGAGTGAATTTTAAGTCATTTCTTAGCCTCTAGAGTTACCTGACATCAATCCAGTCTAATTTAAGGTTCAACCTGAAAGCACTGCCACGCTACCACCCCGTATTGTACTGGAATTTCAAAACTAGTTAGTGAGTGCCTGGTATCCAATACTTCAGACTACCTATAAACACCTTGTCGAGTCTGTGACTCACCTTGTTTTGGCGTTTTTGAGGATGACAGTTGGTCTTACATTTATATTAAAAAGATGGTTAGATTGTAATGACTCTTCACGTATACATAAGGGTGTATGTGTGTATGTCTGTATAAATTAAAAAAGTTACATCAAAAATTGTGTTTTTATCAAAAGTGTTTTATGAATTGCTAAAGTAAATGTACTATGCAGTGACTTTTTTGCCCCCTCGCAAGGTATATTCATGAGTCTTGAAGTTAAAATGCGTAAATATACATTGAATATTGTCGACTTACATTAAAGCTTGTATTACCGATTTATGTACACATTTGTTAATATTAAAAATTCGCCTTTATTTATTTATAAACAAAAATAAAAATAATAACCTGGTATAATATAAATTTTCTACTAATAAATCATCAGATGCTGTAACTAATGAGAAATTATTCATTTAATTATATGCTTATATACGTCAGAAAAAATACACGTTAATTTTTTTTACATTGCTTTATTTGCGAGCTTATATGAAAAACCAAATGGATAGAAAATTCAAGTTCAGCTTCATTGCATAAAACTAAGGATTCAGTTAAGTGAAGTATATTTTCCTTTTTTTTTACATTTATTGCTGAACGAAAGAGAAAGATGTTGGAACTCTGAGTCGGTAAGCCTATTTGTAAATACATCTAGAGTGCATCATCGCATGCTTTTCTATCGAATAAATTTTTCTTCGTTTAAGAAGGAGAAAAAAAAATGTCGAAGAGGTAGTTCCGAACACAGAAGAAAAATAGGATTTGATTTGAATCTGAATGCTGCAAAAAAGGAAGCCAAATCTCAAGTAAAGTGCTCTTCGGATTATAAATTCATTCGATCACGGGAACCGCAGCACCTTCGCAGTTCGAAGCACTCTTGAAACATTGAGGAAAAAGAAAGAACACAGGAAACATCCACTGGAAATTATTTTTATCTCAATCCCCGTTGCTCCTCCCCCCCCCTCCAAAAAAGAAACTTTATTTTTTATGCACCTTTTCAATCTTGTTATGAAAGTATTTGGAGAAAGAAATTGGAATGAAACTCATTATAAATGCAGTTATCATTCGGGGGAAAGTGAAGAACGGAATACCTTGTCTGGGAAAAAAATAATCCTTCTATCTCGTCGCATTTTATTTTTATTCTGATTTTATTTTTCAACGAGTTTCTTCTTCTACGATGTGTCATGAAATGTGTACACTGGTTATCTTTCTCTGATTTACCTGACACGCATTCGAAATTCCTTAGCGCTGTAGTGTGTCTTAAGAACTTCGCCGCGAACTTTGTTTGCCTACTTGTTGCTTTGGCATACGCTTATCATGCGCAAGATTTTAAACTCTTATTTTAGAAGAGAAAGTTACTATTTGAAAAGGAGAATGATAAAATACAAAGTAATCAGATATTTCTCGTACTTTAGATTTGAATAAACAGATTGTATGTGTAAAATACAAATTTATAATAAAAACACCATAACACATTAATTTATTCGCACCCACAATAGCTCCTACCCCCTATAATAAAACAAAAATAGTTATAATTTCTTCAAAACAGTCTACATGCAGATAGGCTTTTATATGATTTTCGCTTTACATGGATTTAAAAAAAATAGTTTTAATCCTCCTTTTGTAGTAATTTTTATTTATTTATTTTATTTTAAACCACACAATTAAAATTTGGGGGAAAAAACTTTTATTTTGAAAAAATTATTTTTTTAGAGTTTTAAGGATTGTTAATTATACAGGATTTTTTTGGTTGATTAAAAGTTTTTTTTTCTTTTCTTTTTGTTTGGAATTATCTAACAGACACTGAATTGTTCAATCTGATATCTGCGTTTTAAATCTGGTTGTAGAATAAGATTTCTTATTCGAAGCGAATTAAAAAAAACTCGTGACATACAGATTTATCAGTTTTTTCTGAATGCAAAATACTGATACACGAATGCAGATACACCAACGTATTGCATGTTTTATATGAAGATTTATTTTTTCTTAAACTTTGACTATTTTAATTTTTTAATTGCTTTTCACTAAAGCACCGTCAATCTTAATAGCTTGCATTGAATTGAAAATAACTGATACAGATTATTAAATCAGAAAATATATTACTCAAATATAAAATGACTTTTATGAATTTCGGGACTATTTATTGCAATGTGGTTGCTCTGTTTAATGACCACATAACCGTCCTTCTATTTTTCAGTGATACAATGAATTTTTATTCAGCTGTTTTCTTATCTCCAACTGTTTTCTTATCTCCAACTGTTTTCTTATCTTCAGCAGTTATCTTATCTTCAGCAGTTATCTTAAAAGGTAAAAAGAACGTTGTCCCTTCATTTTTAGAACATTTATGATGTGGATTGAGATAATTTTCGGGGAAAAATAAAACAATATTTATGTTTAAAATTTTATAAAACAACATTAAAATTTGTACATGTAATCTGAAAAATCATTAATTTAAATCCTTATTCCTTTAAAATCTACAATGAAAAATATTATTTTCGTTCCACATTAGAAAGAAATTTCAGAGCTCTCAGTTGTATAGAGTATAAGTTTAATTTTTTAGCCATCTGTACTATCAAGTGTCAACTTTGAATAGTGAAGACTATTGCAAAACTTCTCTTCAATAGCTATCCAATGATATTTCAAGACGGGGTGTGAAAACTCAGAGAGGAAAGCTTTTCAAGAGTTGCTTTATAGCTTAATCGTAATTTAGAACTACAAGATAAGTCGCCAATGGTTGGGACAGAGGTTTTCAAACTTTCGAGAGAGAAGAGCCAAATCGTTCATGAAACAAAACTACTAACATATCAAAGAGCAATTTACATCATCCGTATGCATACACACCCTGTGAAGAAGGGAGAGAATTGGAGGGGGGGGGGATCTGGTCACGATCGAGATTGCATGCTCTAATTTTGCTTGAATATATAAATAAAGAAATCAATATTTAAGTGTCATTTTCTATTTTTTTCCCTTTAAAAACTAGTACCTTTTTGGGGTTCAAAGTAAGAATAATCGCTGTCAAAATATCGTTATGTTGGGAATTAATACTTCAAGTTTCATGGAAAAATTTTCCTACCAACAATTCCATAAATACGTAAGGAATTTTATATTTGAACCAATAATTAAAACTGACTTTCGTTTATTTTTGCATATATATTATCAATTCAACATTCTATTTTATTTACCTTTAAGCGTGTCATAAAATATGAACTGCATTTTTGTCCCTTCTGTTCGAGGTTTAAGTGTATCAAACTGTTGTAGATTCATAAGTTCTCCCACACTCATTCAGGTATATAAATGTTGTTGAAAATTTGTTTAAAGAATATATTCCGACAGTGGTATTTTTACCAATTATTTCGACTTTTACTGCCTCAGAACTAATTCTAACATTTTCACCAATTCTCAATAAATTTTGCAAATTGGAAACAGTTTCATACAAAAGAAGTATTTAAATGTATATGTAAATACAATAAATTTTTAATAGATAAATAAAACCAAAAAAAGAAAAGAAACGAGTCTTGACTTGTTATAGTGGTAAATACGCAGTAGTGACTCTAATCCTGAAAAAAATGAATCGGGCATGACTGGAAATAATTTTCTATCGAATAATTATATCTTTAATGAAGATTTTATTTAACTAACACAAGAAGTAATGCAGTTTTTTAACAAAAATATTTATTCTTGTTCGATTTGGGGAAGAGCGGAGACAATAGATTTATGAAAACTAAAGTATGACACATATACTTGTGATTTCAAAGTATTTAAAAATCGTTGAAAAACGGCGTCTATAACAGTAAGTACCGCTGTTGGTTGTCGAAACATTTCGATTTGTGTTCATTTCGAGCTTGAGTTCCTCTTTCAGAAAAGCTATGAGCGGCTCGGCTTCTGGCAAACTGAAGTTAACGTTAAAAATCATCACTCAAAATCATGGGAAGCGAGTGATAGTTTTTTTTTAAAAAAAGAGCAGAACCACCTTCGGTATACGGTAAAAGTGCAAAATGCAGGAAATCTTTAATTTTTTTAACTGTTTGATTCGGAGAAACGTATGCGACCACCAAAATGACTGTTTGTCCATTTTCAAATCAGCATTCTGCCGCACATATGTTCCCAATATATTGACTAACAATACCCAGAGCTATGTAACAATCTTTTATATTTATATCGCAATTATGGGAGAAATTATCGCAAGTTCGACTTGCTTGGTGATCAAGGCGCGAGGGCCCCAGTGCGCGGCACCACCTAGCCCATTGGTAGTTACGCCACTATACTTTATTAAATTTATGTAAGATTTTTTTTGTTACATGTCTTAAAACGTATTTAAATAAAACTATTGAACTGAATTGGAAATAAAGAACTGTTCTGAAATATATCAGGAAAAGAGAATAATTTAAATCACATTACACTATTCATTCCATTTTTCTTATAAATTTATTTTGTCATTAAACTGTTTAAAAATGGATTTTGATGCAATTTAATATTGAGAAATATCACAAAAAACTGTTTTGAATGAATAGAAATATATATATATATATATATATATATATATATATATATATATATATATATATATATATATATATATATAAAGGTTTCTGTCCTAACTAAAACTGATATTTTTATAAGATTAATTACTGTACAAAATTCGGAATATTCCTTATTTCGTACTTATTGAAGATATTTAATTATCATTGTAGATCTATAACAAATGAAAAACTGATGTTCCTCAGACAGAAACGAAACAGCGTAAAAAAGGAGTTTCTTTGTATAGCTAGAATGTCCGCCAGTTTTTATGTATGTGAACCATGGGTTGGGCAGTAAAAGAGGGGTCAGTTATCATATAAATAGTCTTGCTGGTTGTAAGCTGGACCCTCCAAGAACAAAAATAGAATGGGAAAGAGCGGGTTTTCCTGTCTCGAGCTCGTATTGCACTTGGAAACAAACAGAATATCTCTCTCAACTGTTGTAGAAGAGGCTTGTATGATTCTGTGATGCAATTTTCTTTCCTCATGACGACTTTCAGAACATGATCATCAGAAAATGTAATAAAGGAAATTTGGAAAAATAATAGCATGGAAAAAAATGTTCATTTCAAAGTCGAGAAAATATAGAAAATTAAAAAAAAAAAGGCATATAATTTATCTTTTATGAAGGAACTATTTACCTTCGATCATTAAGACCAGTACTACATGAGTACTTGGCCTTTCCTTTAGAAACACCCATTCCGCCTCCCAAAAGATTGCGCTTTCATCGTTTTTAGAGTTGGGATTTCTGTCTTCCGGACCCTAATTGCTAATAGAGATGGACCCCGAGACGAGGCTAGCGAAGAGACACCCTCAAGGCGCTGAATTGGTAAAATCAAACAGCGCGCGCTTACCCCGACTTCCTGTTACGCATTTTCGGGCCTTTTCACGAAATCACTCCAACAAATATCCAGCAACCGAGAGTAAAGATGTTACACATCAAAAAAAGAAAGGGAAAAATAATTTACAGAAGACATATATAATACATGTAGGCAGAAGTCTAAAGAGAGAGCCTCACCATCTTTGCAAAGAGACATAATTTGTTGACACCTGGATTGAGACAACGTAATTCGAAACCAATCAATTAGTAGAGTATTAATAAAGATAAATCCTATTACACACATAAAATATTCAAAATGAAAATTTATTCAGTTGTCTTTTTTTATCGAAAGCTACTCGTATGTTTCAAGAAATATATTTAACACAAATTTATTACCACGCCTCTCCTTAATTTTAATTTTTAGCTCCATTTCTCAAATAAAGAAGAAAAAAAAACTATAGTTACTAAAATTTGCTAAATTTATGTCAATTAAAATGTCGGTTGTTTAATGTCCTAAGCAGGGTATACAATTTTAAAAGCAATTAGTAATTCAGAATAACAACTATAAAGCTATCTGCATTTCAGTTCTTGGGAGTTCCATTGAAAAAGTGCATCATTGAGAAATTTAAATCATTTTGTAACTAACCTCGGAGTCATAAAAGACGATATTTATCAGTTTTATGCATTTCCTTACAAAACACCAGGGATTAGAAACCTCTAATACCCTTTAACCAATGAAATGGCCTCTGTAAATTTAGCGGCCAAAAAGTGAAAGAAATCAACCTCAAACTAACCAGTATATTAAAAGAGCTCGTTTATTCCGCGGGGTTTGGTGATAACTTTAATTATTATTGCTGCGCGCGACGAAAAAGAGCGCCTCTCCACAAAAGCACTGCAGGAAACAACAGAACGTGTTCCCGGCAAAGGGAAAGGTCATAAAAATTATATGGCGCCAACTAATAGTGCCATTGCCGTCTTACACGATGTTGTAAAAGTGTCATAAAATCTTTTGGCGAACAGGTCACATTAAATCCGCAAGTCAATGGTAATAGAGTTCGGGCTCGAGTCAAGTAAATTTTGCTCTTCATTTCTATAGAGGATGCGACGGTGAACTTGGAAAAGAGAAATGCCTTCAATGTTAATTCAGATTAATGTTGCCGCAGCAGTTAATGCTTACGTTTGCCTTTTCGCACATAAAAACACTGATAAACAGTAGAATCGGGCTGTGAATCAGTTTCCAGAAGCAGTAGTAAATTCCATTTGCCACCTAAATGTAATTCAAGAGTAATTCTTGATCATGAAGTATAACACTTGCCAAGAAATAAAGTCGACCGCAACGCTTATGTTTAGTTGGATTGGAATGACCCTCAGTAGCTGTTGGAGAAGAAAATAGCTTTGAACC
Source organism: Trichonephila clavata (assembly GCA_019973975.1). Lineage (NCBI taxonomy): Eukaryota > Metazoa > Arthropoda > Arachnida > Araneae > Nephilidae > Trichonephila > Trichonephila clavata. The sequence continues at coordinate 12,934 of BMAO01002809.1, read as the reverse complement.
ACGCTCAGACGGCAGTATTTGAGTAACGTAATATATCCCCTTCTCCTTTATTCCCACACCAATCTGCTTAAAAACTTTTGTACGTAGATGCATTTAATTCTTCAAAAATTCAAAATGAACACACAGATAACTCTTACGCGACAACACACTAATTAAGTATTCTATTTTCCCTTAACTTGGATTTCAGCATGCTGAAGAAGTTTTAGGCGAATTTTATTCTTAACATCTTTCAGCCCTTGATTCTTTAATGAATAAATATTCAGGTGATTGCTCAATGGGAAAGATTCTTAATAACAATACTTAGTACGAAATCAATTTTTGGTTCCATTAATAACTCCTTGAAAAGTACGATACCAACTCAGGTGTCATTATCTCCTGCTACTAAACCAGCAGTACAAGCTTCGACACTATGCACTTAGCATGACTGCAGAGTGTTGTTCCTGCTCAAATTAAGACAAATTCGCTAAGGAAAGGAATAACTAGAGGCTTATTTGCGAAAAAGAACTTTCACTAATCAACGATCCGAGATTTTATCTCGTGAGTGTTAAGTTCATTTGAAACCTTGTGTCATTTTCTTATCATGTAAAACAACTATATATGCAATTATGGATTTACTCATTATGATTTTTTAAGTGTCTTGATATTAATTATATATATATATATATCTCAGGTAAACCTTAGAAATAGTACTAATCACAATTATTTGACAACTGTTTCCGAGTGGTCATACTCAAGAATTCATGACCAGCGTTGTGTCTATAGAGTTGAGGATGCAGCTGAAGATACGCTGTGTAAAAGGATTGATATACATTAAATATTTCGAGACCCAAAGTCATCACGTTTGAGTGGCGGGGAAGCTTGGAATGGAGGATGACAGGTCAAATATCGTCAACATCAGTTGGCCAAGGCTCAGAATTACAAAGCCCATTACTTAGAGCACTAGTATAGCTTCAAAGGGGGATGTTAACGAACAAATCATTTATAAATATATTCTATTATGCAATTTAGTACTTGATTGGTAAAAGAACATAATAGATTTTACTATATTTAATCAAATTTTAAAAGTTGGCTTACTTTCTGTCTTCTTGCTACTTGCTATCATTGACTTCTGATTAATTACTCAATCATGCTTCTATCATTTGGAAAAGAAGACATGGGATAATCTACGTACTGTATTGAAACAGAAAAATTATTACGAAAATAAAACATGGCTGTTTAATTCGAAAACAACCATAGTTCTATTTCAGTTGACAAAACCTATTACTGAAACTAAAGTACAGATTTTTTTTGATAAAAAAGAATTGTCTGTTGAGAACTTTGCAGAGAAAGAATTTTTTCTTTGCCTCGCTCTCAACAGCTATGGACTCGAAAAAAAAAACAATATGTACACAGATAATCAAAACTTGAATATTTTTATTCGAAGCAAAGTTGAAAACGAACTTTCCAACTTTGGATTGTGTGCCTACTTTTGGTACGAAAAAATAATTATATATGCCTGTTTTGAAATACTTTGGATTTAGAACTTTTAAAATGAAACCATATTGTTTGTTGATAATATCACTGTATAATTTCATATACATGCGTACGTGCACACACGTACGCAAGCAAACACACATTCACATACACACACACACATATATATATATATATATATATATGGATGTTATAAACAGATAATATTAATATAGAAATATGCAGCAATCTCACGGAGTGAAATTTATTATAGAGTTTGATGCAAATTGCTCTCAAACTAAAATACTTTAAAATTATACCCACTTGATATACGAAGCAATTTTAATGCCATACTTGTAATACCTATTTATTAGAACCAAATAACTATCCTATTTTAACTTTTTTCCCTACCATTCTGCTGTGCCATGCAAACATGAGGTTTAATTTGGCTTACTACCGACTACAAAATTATTTAGGCTACAAATAATGAGGCTCAATTTTTTTTTTGACAGATAAAAACAGTTTTTGTTTCTGTCAGATTCAAATTCAATAATAATTAGATGTGTGGCTGTAGAAATATTCTCCGGAAAGAGAATGTTCAAATATATCTCGATGTATATAATATAAGCATTGATTAACCTTTAAAAGTTGCTATCAAGCTTCCTCATTCTTCAAAATTCCTCTTGCATGCAAATTGAAATTGAGTCCGGATCCGACGCAGTATCCACCAGGGAAGTGACCTTCCTAAGTGTCCACTTACAAGCATTCCTGCCGATGATGTGAGGTGCTCATTACTAATAAATGGCGTCGTTTGTGAGCGGATGATTGGGGCAAGTTAACCGCCGACGGCTTTTACGGCTCCCGGTGATTGGCCACTCACACCAATGCAATTAGACATCTCTGGTCTTCCTCGAGTGTCACGCCCAATCAAGAGCGGGGGAAGCAAACGAGATCTTTCAAATTCTCGTGTGAGGACACATTAAGAAGGGGGAAACATATGTATTCAAAGAAAACGTTGATCGAGGATTTTGTCTTATTTTGGTGCGTGGTAAAGACTACAAGTAAAAAACAATTAAGATCTATATCTTTTTAGACAGCGACGTACAAATGGAACCGCCGGTTAAAGTGAGGATTTTATGAAAATCGTGTCTTGCGGCAGAATGCAATGAGTGAATGAGTGTTACTTCGCATTTTAAAACAACATCAGTGCTATTAACGACAGGCATCGTAGTTTTGTACCATGTTAAAGTGACGAGTACGACAATTGAGCTCTCCCCAAAACTTCTACACCACGCGAACGGGAGGGCTTCAGAGTCACGATAGGTTTAAGGTGCATCAGCTCCTCTACACGTCGGTTCCTTAGTGGCACCAGGACACGGAATAATGGATGCAGTCTGCATGTTAAATGGTATCGACCTTTACTTTTTGTCCCCATGCAGCAATTAAAAAATAGGCATACTAGTACAGGTATCACGTTCGTTACTTAAACATAAAGAGAATCGTCATGTTTTAGTCTAATATCAAACCAAACAACGTCGAATACTTCAGAAATATGCATGCGGATAGGCTCATAATTCAATATAAATTTAGGATTTTGTATATTATTTTTTATGTATAATTTTTACATTATACATGAGATGGCGCGCTTATCCTGAAGGATAGAACCAGGTACCTTTGGATCCGAAGCCGAGTAACTTATCCACTACACCAAAATGATCACCGTGGTGCGGAGGTAGTTACTAGCTTATATAGATGGTACCGCTACATACACCCCACCAGTGAGTCGGTGGAGGGCGAACGAACGATGTATTTGTTTAATCAAGCGTGTTTTTGCTGCTGCGTCATGAGTTGTGACGGCTTTTTGCTGATTGCGTCATATGTGAGACGACTTTGTTGCGCCGAGTGGGTGCGGCGACTTTGCTGCGCCGAGTGGGTGCAGCGACTTTGCTGCGCCGAGTGAGTGCGGCGACTTTGCTGCGCCGAGAGGGTTCGACGACTTTGCTGCGTCGAGAAGGTTCGACGACTTGGCTGCGTCAAGTAAGTTTTGACGACTTTGCTTGCAGGTAGATGGCGCCACGACAGTTCAGAACGTTGCGTCTTTCTGAGTTCAGCCAGGGTCACCAATGAGAGGGCGCGCTTATCCTGAAGGATAGAACCAGGTACCTTTGGATCCGAAGCCGAGTAACTTATCCACTACACCAAAATGATCACCGTGGTGCGGAGGTAGTTACTGGCTTATATAGATGGTACCGCTACATACACATATCCCATTTTAATGTTTTTTAATTAACATATTGACTTATTGTATCATTAAAAGTAACTGCATAAATTCAGTACCTAATAACTCACTATCATATGTTAACGGTCAGGATATTCCTTCGCAGTGTTTCGCGTTGCAAACAAGACGGGACAGTTTAAAATGGATGCGTCTATGTCACTATTGGTTTCCTAAATCTTTGCCAATAAATATTGATTTTCCCAATTTAAAATAGGATAGATTCAAAAAGTCATCAAAATTCATTTTTGACGCTAAAGCTTCCTTCAACGGATTGGAAAAACTGATGAATGTCCTCTTCATCTCTCGTGATAGGGCCATTTTCTCTAGAAACACATACATCTTCTTTCTTTCAGTCATAAAGTAATTTAGGTAATGCATATTATAATTACTGATAATAATCAATTAACTCGTGTGTTATTGAATTTAATTAATTAAAAAAAAGAAATGTGAAAATAAAATCATACTTAAAACAAAACACCTGTGATGTTCGTCGTTATTTTTAGCCTGGGAGAATAAGTGCGAAATATATAATACTAGTTTACCAGAAAAGCTGCTGTTCTTTGTGACTTTGATTTCAAATATGAACTTTTCAATCTAAATCGGAATATCGTATTAAACTGTGTATTGTACCTGTAAGAATATCAAAAGTACGGTAAGTGTGGTACGGCACAATACTGGCCAGATCTGACTCAAAGAAACTCAAAATCAAAGCCAACTACTTTAGCTTAGTTTACTGGATTTCAATTTTTTAACATGCTTAAGAGAAAATATATCCAATTAGACACATACTTCTATTTAAAATTTCCTTAGAGCTGAAAGTAGCATACAAACAATAAACTTAAATTTTAGCTCTTCAAATTTGTTCTTTAATAATGTAATATACAGATATTCAAAATTGTATTATTATGAAATGACATTTTTCTGCTTATTTAGATCATTTTATTTAAGAAACTTTTTAAGTGCCTATTTCTACGGGTCTGCACTTTCTGTTTGTTTAAACACAATCAATCTGCTTTTAAATTCTGCGCGAGGTTTATATGACGAGGGGGACACCTGAGAAAAAGTCTCAGTGTCTACTTCCCATGTAAAGTGAGGAGTAGACTCTATATGGAATAGATGTGCAGAAGGATGCGAATCACGAGGCATGCAATGTTTATTATTGTTTGCGGGGCGTTTTCTCCAGGAATCAGACTCTCTCTGCTCTAACGTAATAACTTTCACTAATGCTTGTTGAAATCCATTCTCTTCATTTCATTGTATTTTCTTAGGGCATTTGCTCCAGTTTGCTGCTTCGCCGTAAACACGCTTACATAAAGCATGTAGTGGAAGCATACGAATTTGCAGTTTTTCTATTTATTTATTTTTCAAATTTTTGTGTGTGTCGTTTATGAGTGAGAAACAAAGATATGATATAATTTGCAGTAACGAGCTGATAAAAACCGCGGTATTCGTGGTGAGATCTCGCGACAAACGAGGCTAAGTCAACCCGCTGATCTGAGTCCTTATTCCAATAAATATCTATTTTGTAAAACGGCTAGAGAGCGTTAAATAGGTCTTAGATTAAAAATTATTTGGTTAGTGACGTATGAATGGAGAGTGAGGTGTCAATGCAAACCTAATCTCGTTATTTGAAATTAATTCAAAATTACAAACAAAAATTGCGTGCGTACTGCAGCACACGGGAAGAGCATTGAACAGACGGCAATAAACAAAAATCGTTGTCCTTCATCCTCGGATTTTTGTGTTTCTTCCTGATTGTTTACCTGAGGATACATGGGGCTCTATTCCATAGAGGAATGACAATTTAAGCTGCCTATTTCCTGATACTATGTTTTAGTCGTATTTTAAATTTTAATTCCTATCCCTAATTTAAGTCTTATCCTAACTATATATACAACAGTAATATATATTGCTATGGCGATGCATGTTAAGAGTACAGAAAGATAAATGATTATATATACGTATATATAATAAAATAGATCAGCCGCACAGAAAGATAAATTATTATACATACTTATATATGATAAAATAGATCAGCCGCACAGAAAATGCGCGAAAAAAATAAAAGAGCGGAAATTTGCTTTAAGGTATCCGACTGAATGCAACAACTTTTTTTTAAAAAAAAGGAGATATGGGGATTTTTTTTTGTTATTTTTAGATTTGTTTAGTGCATTTTAAGAAAAATGTGCTAAAACTAAGAAGAGAAAATGAAATTATTATTACTAAAATGGGAAAAAATAGGTAAAAGTTGACGAAAAATAGCCTAAACGCGGCCCATTCTGCACCAAAGGTTTATGAACAAATTTTCAATTTATTCAATTTAATGTGTTGCTATATTATTCAATTTTGAAATGACCTTCAGGATAAGAGATATTTTCTTTTTTACAAGAACTAGAGCACTTTATCTCGGTTACTATATGGAAATGCTTAAAAAGACAGTGATTATATTCACATAAGGGACTGTAAATTTTGTAATAAAACAGTGATTGATAAATCTGAAGGTTAAAACAATTCTACTATTATACAGAACTTACAGAAAAAATTTCACAGTTAATCATGTTCAAAACTTTTTTAGCAATCGCTGACCCCGTTTGATTATTTTCAAAAAATCACATTTTGAGTAAAACGCACTTTAAAGTATGACATTTTGCTTTAAGTAATGACATCTGCTTTTACTAAAACACTTGTAGTTTTTATTCTAGTAAACGGAAAATGATAAACTTTATATTTTTATAAAGCTAATACGATGGCCCATAAAATAAAATCATAAAAAAAATTGACAATTTTTGGCAAAATTCACAGTTTTAGGGTAGTCGGATACCTTAAAAAACACATTTAATGAAGAATTAAATTCAGCAGTTTAATAGACCAGGATCAAAAAAGCCCTACCTAATCATTTAAAAAGTTTATTTCATCCCATGGAGCATCGGAAATGAACCTTTTAAGACTTTCATTAGCAGAAAACTGTTGTTTCCCTCAAAATTATTTCTTGTAAGGAATGAAAGATTAGATTCTACGAAAGGGAGAGGAGAGTGCTCAATGGCGTCTCCCTAAGCCCAAACATTATTCCATATTTGTAGAATTAGACATAATAAGAAAGTCAGGTACCACATGATAAGGATTGTGCAAATGCTAGGTCGTTTTACAAGAATAAGGTAAGTTTATTGCACTGCATGCATACACTAAACACTACCGATATGGCTGAATATGATAAAAAGAACACCCATGTATATAATGGAGAGAAACGACTCACACATCCCAAGATCTCCAGATGTATTAGACTTACAGACGAAATTTGGCAGACATGTGACTTCCATTTAGTAGAAATCCGCTAAATTCGGGATCGTTGAAAATCGACGTTCAAGAGGGATTAAAAGGCTTTATATATATATATATATATACTTCAAATTTAGTAAACATATTTCTTTTGTTAAGTTGAGATACTTCAAGAATGAATTTTACAGAAATCGACTATCAAGGGGTTTCAAGGAACCGTTATCGATAAAAACTCCGCTAAACCGCGTTGATAATTATGTGTCTTTTGATAACAAGAGATTCACTAAGAACGAATTTCTTGCAAGTCTTACGGAACTCATTTCATAAGGGGGAGGAGGGAGGGGCCGATTGATAAAAAAAATACAGTTTTTGAACCATTTTTAGATTTAGACATGAAATTTGTCGGGCATCTTTATTTCGTTGAGTAGAGAGATCCACTAAAAATTGGTTTTGTGGAAATTCATTTGGGTGGACAGGGTTACGGGGCGTGAAACATAATTATGCTTCATTTTTAGAAATTCAAGTTCTGTTCTTTTTAAATCAAGAGATGTGAGGTATAAGGCTGCTTTTCATTAAAAACAAGCGAATAAAAACAAGTGCTAGGACTTAGATATTAACAATTTATGCATATATAAACAGTATATACATAAATTATTGGTATACAATACCATTAAATACCGAGAAAAGTAGGTGGGTGGTGGGTTAAAACTAGTATGTGAATATATAAAATGTGTATTTGTGTTAATCATTTTAATGCAACTAAGAAGTTCATGAAATTGGCACAATAAAACTTTCTCTTTTTTTTAATATTTCACTAGTTTTACCTATTAAATGTATTTACTGATAAAATTTTAACAAAAGAATACATTTTTTTATATTTTATGTTCAACAAAATTTGAAAGTTTTATGTGAATACATTAGAATTAATAACACGTCATAGATGTATCATTTCCCGCTTTAAAGGCTTGGGAGTTTTTTGTTACAGTCTACTGAGTCCTTATTTTTTAAAGATAAATGATATGTTATGGTAAAAAAAGAAATTAAAAACATGAGCCCTGTTGTCATTTTCATTTGTAATTTACGTCTTTTTCTTTTTTTTTTTGTAGGAAACAGAATTTTTAGAAATATCCTCCATCCGAGATACAAGAACTGGGAAATATTCCAAAACACCCAGGGTAAGTAGTTTCTGAGAGAATAATATGCGATATCTCTATCTCTCTCTTTGTTTATCATATTTCATTCATTTGTAGAGTTCTCGAGCAGTTTTTTGGCAAGTTTGCGTCTTTGGCTTTAAATGAAATCTAGCAGGGTTCGTGAAAAGTTGAAAATCTAAACTACTTTAAGGATGGAATGTGTAGGTTAATTGTGCATTTCTTGGAAATATGTCAAAAAACTTTTAAATTCAAAAGTTGGTATAGGAAGCTAAATTGTTTTACTTTTGCTTGATTAAACTGCTCCCAAATGCACACTCAGAAGTATAAGGCAAATTTCAGTTTCAGTCAAAGTCTTAAAATAGGCTGTACAATAGTTTCTTTAAAGTACTGCGCAATGATTTGGTATGAATTGGATGTCTTGTGCATTTCCTTTAATTATTGTTAAGGGGAAGGAAGGCGGGTAATTTTTTAAAAAAAGGATATTTTGATTTAAATACGTGTGGTTTATTGTAAAATTAATCCTTATTATATATAAAAGAGTTAATGCTTTTCTATACGAAAATTATGCATAAAGATTTATCAAAAATTCATTTTTAATTTATCTTTTTCTGGTATGTTGAGTTGTGCTTTTTGATAATACCAATGCTGAGTCTGCAGTTTGTTAATTTTTCCGTACTGTATTATAAACTTTGCTAAATTTTGTTTTGAAATAAAAGCAAAATTGTTTGCAAAATAATAATAATAAGTAAGCAGATGACGAGATCATCTACTAAGGTGGCCCTCCACCTTACAAATTAATTTTCTGTACATTTTCTCCGCTACAATAATAATATTTATTTACAGAAACCGTCTCAAGGTATTTGCCTACGTTTGGAGAAAATAATTCTAAAATGCCATGCAATTAGTAAGCTTATGTTATTTTATTGGTGCTTATGACAAATTAATGAAAAACACCATTCAAAAAAATGTATGCCAATTTAAATTTGTTAAAATGTGGTATTTAAGGTAAAATAGAATGAATATTATATCAAATTTTAAAACACTCTACATGAAATTCAAAGCCATATATTTAAATTATTTTATACACTACATATTTAACACAGATGTAAAGACAATGGACTCTCTCTCTCTCTCTCTCTCTAAAATCTAAAATACACTTATCTCCGAAAGTCTGCGGACAAGCAATCATCTTACGTGTTTATGCTGTAATTACTATTTAAATCTCTCTTTAGAAAATCAACATAGCTGTCAGGGATTCTTCAAAATTTCCTTATTGAAACACCAGCAACAAATTTCACCTTAACAAGAAAAAACAATAATGACCACCAATCATCCACGCCAAAAGTCTGCGTAGATTTACAAAATAGAGCTTTTAAAGACCTTTCATTGTAAAATAATTGCATTAAATCATGTTTTTAAGCAATTATAAGCTTATTTTACGATTTATTTAAGATTTAAGATTTAAAAACTTTTGTGGTTCCATGGCAGGTAACAGAATAGAGATCGATATATTATTGAAAGAAAAATCATCAGAGAACTTCAGAAAAGGTAGAAATTTTTAAAGCAATTGCTGAAAATGTTAATTGGAGACATTCATTGATTCAAAAAGTGTTCATTAACTACAAATCAAATAAAATTTTAACCTCCACGCCAAGATCCGGCCTCTCGTCTGCAGTGTTACCTCAAGAATCCTGCTTTGTAATACGCTCTATAAAATTAAGTTCAAGACTAGGAGCTCCACAAACAGCTAAAAGTGTGGCTGGGATCTTTAAAAAAATGTGACTTTAACCATAATTTGAAGGGAAGTGAAAAGAGATGACTATCAGGGCCGAGTTGTACTCAAGAAACCATTCATCTCTCGAGTGAAAAGAGCTACGAGAGACCTTGCCAAAAAAACATCTATATAGGACACACAATTATTCGAAAAATGTAATATATTCAATTGAAAGTATTTTTTTGTAATTTGGCATCAAAAAGAACAAACATATGTCTGCAAAAATTCCTGGACACATATTAAAAATGAGAATACTTTTTCGGCTATCAAACATGGAGAAGGAGGCATCATGTTCAGGGGTGCATTAGAAGCCTTTCGGCTAGTAATCTGGAATTTATTGAATCAACAATGTACAAAACTGATTACTTTAACTTATTGAAGTAGAATATCAGGGAAAGTGCTAAGAAACTTGCGGTGAGTGATGATTTTTACTTTCAGCGGCACAAAGGTCCGAGCAAATTATTCCCATTGTGAAGCCGTGGCTGTTCTGACATGTCCCAAGCCAATCCCGTAGGCCATTCTAGTCCCCAAACCAAAGCACAATACAGCATTTATGTGATTTACTCCAGTGAATAATCAGGGAAAACGTAATAACATCCAAGGAAATGCTTAAATCTGTCATAGTAGAAGAATGGAAAAAAGTATCCACAGATGGGGCAACTAAAGTAGTTAAATCCCTGTCAAATATAGTGAGAGTTATAGAAAGGACGGAATAGCTTAAAAAGTATTAAGTTTTAGTTACAATTTATTACTGTAAAGAGGTTTTTTTGCAGTGTACGCAGACTTTTGACGCACATGATTTTTGTCGTTCGGAAGTTAACGGTGTTAGAGGAATCAATAGTAAATAGTATTGATTCAGAAAAACTTCATTTAATTAGCGATTTTTGCATGAATATGAAAGATGATCGCATGTACGCAAACTTTCGGAGGCAAGTGTATATGCCAAAAAGTTATGGCTGATTGCACATTTTCTTATTTAAAATTTTATAAAAATGCATGGTGTTTGCGACAATAAACTTAAAAGAAACTAGTGATATTAAAGCTAAATCCTTAGTTCGTTACCTTTATTATACTTTACATAACATGCATACAAAATACAAAAGAAATCCACTCTTAAAGTTCCAAGACAATAGGATTTAAGTAACATACACAAAATACAATATTCATAAAATTTTGATTCTTATTTTGCTAAAATAGTGCTTGATATCAGATGTCTGAAATTCACCACTTTTATAGCATAGACCCTCCGAGTTCTCTATCTTATTAATTTTTTTCTTTCTGGCTGCTCGATTTTTTTTCTACGCAAAATTGCAAAGATAAAAAAGAAATTGGATTTCAGTCAAACGTTCATTCAGAAACGTGGACAGATATCTTAAGTTCTCTGTTAAATTCTTTGTACAGAAGGACTTCATTTTTAAAAAAAAAACAACAACATGGTGTGTACTATTATTGGTGTTACTATTTATTGGGTAACTAATTTTCAGTTACTTTCAATAACAGAAACTTACACTTTTCTTGAAATAATAATAAAACATATTAAATGCAAAATTCAAATTAATGTAACGAAAAACTATTTTCTGGGAAAATGTCAAATTGGACAATATCGTAAATACTTGGAAATAAACTTGACCACATGAATTCCCGCCTGTACAAGCCCTGATGTCAAAGATTGGTCACGTAGATGCATTTTAAATCAGTTGACTGAGTGTCGTACTAAAGGGCCTGGGTTCGAATCCCGTGTAGACATGGAAGTTTACAAATGTACTGTGCCTTCGCGGATGTGGGTACTCTAAACAGCCGTCGAGCTGCAAATCCACTCGCGAGGCTGGTAGAAGGGGAAGAAAAGACCCCTGCAGGATGTCCTTTAAAATTGGGATAGAACCGAGCCAAATTGTACTGTCACCTGCATGGTGCCCAAAGCTACGGTTAATGACAGGCATACATCTATCCCTTTACCATGATGTATTTTGTGGGCCTCGATCTGAGAACATCAGACATTAGCAGCAACAACGACAAAAAGATGACTTCCAAATTCATTGCAAAGGAAATTATCTATAGAAGTTTGTTAAAATTATATTGTTTGGGCACTTCGTTTTTTCTATTAATAGGAAATTAACATAATATTAATAAAGATAAATAAATGTGAGAAATTGCACTTTTTCTTGAAAATTATTGCAAAATTAATTTTTTTAACTCCCTATATTTAAAAAAAAATCACATTTTGGTTCTTTTTCAAAATTCTTAGAACATGTGTGCTTAATAGTAGCGTGTGCTAAGAAATAAATTTATGAACATGACGTGTTTTTTAGTCAATTAAGAGAAACATGAGTGAAGTAAAAATAATTTTGAGGTTGAAATATTATCTAAAGGTTGTAACTTTTCTAAATCCCACCCACTTTGTTTTTAAAAAAAAATATTGTTTCTTTCTTTCCTAGACTTAATTTTAAAAATCCTTCCATTCTTTCCTGGAATGTTCCTATAAAATGAAACAATTGCAGCCCTGTATATGACAGTGATTCTGCAATGCTTATAAAGTGGTGCTTACAAAAAGGCATTTTAGAATAAGAACGGCTCTACAGCTGGAAATCTCTTCCCTTTTACAAAATATTCCAGAAAAACGACGCTTAAATAGAAGGGGAAAAAACCTTGGAGAGCTAGATTCGAAAAATTGAAATTTTTTATGCAAAGTCGCAGATAATTCTAGTACTCACAACTTCCGCTTAGAAATCTCGAATATCAGAAGAAAAAGTTAGGACTGCTCTCCTTCGAATTTTTCTTCGATCAGTGAGCTACGAAGGGATTAAGCACCCTGCTGCCCTCTTAACAAAAAAAAAAAAGGCAGGGAGCTGGAAAAAAAAACTTAAATATATTCCGCTTTGGATAGAGTGTAGAGTAAAATAGACGTCTAATATTTTTTGATCCCGTTTTTCAAAAGGTCCCAGGTGTGAAAATTCAGAAGGGTGTTTGAATTCTTTCTAGACACGCATGTGGTTCGCCGCA